>ML675742.1:3287577-3357965 GCA_007922155.1 Mesoclemmys tuberculata
CTTTAAGATCATGCGTAGTGGGATTGCTATGTGGGTGTTTGCAGAACTGAAGCTTACGTTAAGACAAGAGGCAATGAGCTAGTATGAAAAATAAGCACCGAGACTGAAGGAGGACAATTAAGGTAAAACCTACAGGAAAGCATGGTTAGGTAGACTGGCTATGTTCACCATTGACAGGGCTAAGTAAATGAGACATTAATGATGTCAGTATTCCTTGCTGGCCCTTGTCTACCTATTAGCAGCACATACACTAGAGATGGACAAATCTAAAAAAAATTGTAGTCTGGGTTAGTTCTGCTGAACACCCAAAAGGAATAATAAATCATGATACCTAGGTCTTATATAGCATTCTTCATCAGTAGATCTCAAGATCTTCACAATCCTTTAATTTATTTATCCTCACAAGATCCCTGCGAGGTAGGGAAGTATATTATCACCATCTGAGACACAGAGAGACTAAGTGATTCACTCAAGGTTACACAGGAAGTCTATGGTGGTGCAAGGGATTAAACCCAGCTCTTCCAAATCCTAGGCATGACTGGACCACCGGTTGCCTTCCCAGACGTGTTGGATATGCAAAATTAGGGTAGGAATCTCTTGTTTACAAGTCTTCCCATGAGAGTTCTGATAGTATCCAATTGGGCCAGAGCTACCACAAGGAAACAGACTCTCACACAGCCCGTTGATGCTTTGGGACAGGGATGCAGCAAGAGTGCACAAAAATTAAAGCTTTTGAAAATGGAAAGCCTGGGTTTGTGTTTCTGCAGAAGTTTCTAATTTTATCTAAACTGGTTCATCCATCCATCACTATGTACATATATGTAGGGATACGTCTACACAGCAAAGAAAAACCCACTAGTCCTAGAGGCTGAGTCAATTGGCTTGGGCTTGCACGGCTCAGGCTGTGGTGCTAAAAATACCGGTGTAGCCATTCCCGCTTGGGCTGGAGCCTGGACTCCAAAACCCTTCCTATCTGCCAGGTGTAGGAGCCTGGGCTCCAGGCTGAGCGAGAACATCTATTCTGCTCTTTTAGCTCTGTTCCTGAGCCCCGTCAGCCTGAGTCACTTGACCGGGGCTTTGAGATTTGGTGCCATGGGGGTTTCTTTGCAGTGTAGACGTACTGTAGGTGTTCACACCACATGGTGATAAGCATGGTATAAATACCAGAAAGACAGATGTTACTGATGCGTGTACTATTTATTACACATCTTTCTCGTCAGCTCTAATTAACACCTACAGTGTGACATAACTATTTATCTGGTACCTAGCTGACAGATTATTGCACTTGCTCAGGAGCACTGTTCTTTCAAAAAACACAGTGGATGCTGCATGGACAAATCCCACATGCCTCTCCCAGAGGGACGCAGAGTGCCATCATATGCAAACTAATAATAATTTTAGTCATGTAAAATATGCGCTGAGGAGGGAAGAGTGACGGTGTTTGTGAAATAACGCTTAAATTTGAATCTATCTTTCAGCCAATATTTCACTGGAGATGGTCTTCAAAATTTCACCAAAATTGTCAGAAAGACACTTTTGACACACACAGCAAAGGAAACAGTGGTTTCAAATGGGATCTTTTTGAGAGCTTGGCTACATTCAAACCCAGTCCTCAGTGTGACACTTGGCAGTGCAAATGTGACACGCCCAAATGGATACCAAAGGAAAAACAATATGGCCAAATGTCATGCTGCCTTAGCCCTGGGGTCTTACAGAGGACAAGCCAGAGAATCTACAGGAAACACTGATCATTCCAGTGGTCACTTCTGTACGCACTGGTGGTCTCATCAGTATTGTCATTTCTACTTTGTTGGGAACCCAGTGACTACACTGTGATTTTCCAATTGTTCCTTGGGTGCTGGGGTAGTAGCATGAGTTCCCCCCGGTGCCCACCTTGCCTGACATGAGCTATATTTGAATTGTGACGGGTGACTATGGTGTTTGTGCTGGGGAACCTGCTTCCGGTAGCCGCTCCAGTGCAGACGTCATATTTAGTGTGTCTGCTTGTGTGTGAGATACAGAGATCCTGAAGGGCTGTTTTAGGTGATAACTAATTCAGAAACTAGAGACCATGGATAAAAATGAAGCAGGGAATTTGCCTTTCAGCAGTTTTGACAAAAACGGTAAATCACTTGAAGAGGAAACAGGGCAGGTTATCGGGAGAAGGAAGGAATTGGAGGGAATGCAGTCAGCCACCTGCTGGAATTTAAGTTTCAAGAAACAGATCTCTAGGATGAACTGACTTAAGCCTTAGAAAAAAAAATATAGAGGAGGAGGAGGTAAGGAGTCTCAGGGTTAATATGCACAGGATTATAAATTCCCTTTATATCTTTCATTGCTCCTTGGTTCCTAATCTCTCCCTCTCAGCGTCTTGGAATATGAAATAGTGTAATTAAATTGGTTCCTATTACCCTGCTATTATCAGCAATCTAAGTGGGGACGGGATCCAGATTAATTCTAGTGCCCGTTATATAGCCCTGCCTTCTCCATAAAATATGTAATTTCATGTTCAGCTCCACTTCCCCTATTGCTCCTACCCAAACTCTAGGCATTCTGGTTTCCTTGTCTTAGTCATTTTTTCAATTATTGTTAACTGTTACTTGTGATTTGCAAATGGAAATTAAAAACTTACTGGAAGTCTGGCGTTGCTTCTGATCCACGTCCCCTTTGCTTAAGGTGCTTCATGAAATACTGTATGTTATTATTCACTTTAGTTCAGCCGCTCTTGGCTCTCAGCCACTTAGTGATTCACAAGATGTCTGTGAGAATCATTTTTATAAGCCTGGCTCCCCCACTTTACTTAAAAATCCACACTGTGAACGTTTATGCTAAATAAAACCACCACAGATCAAGAGCAACTGGTAGTTATAAGGGACAGAAAACGGTTTCCAAAGTCCCATCAGATGAGATCTAAGATTAGATGAAGAATCTGCCTCCCATGTCCAAGTAGGGAATTAGAGTAGACTTTTTTGGGGGGGGAGGAGGGACTGCTGTTGGCCCCCTCTTGCCCTGTCACTTCTCAGCAATCCCATCTGTGTTTGTGGCCTGTGTGTCTCTCACTCTCCTATAAAGAGAAGTGCCGTTGTGTTTCCTATAAAGAGAGTTTCAGTAGGAACAAACTCAGAAACTAGTCTCCTCTGAATACTCCTGGGTGTCTGGTGTGTGCAGGGGGGTGGGGAAGAGGGGAGTGGGAGGAAAACCAAACGCAGTGGCGTCTCTACATGCCTAAGGGAGAGCAGAGCTGTTGATCCCAGCATTCCAACTGCAGCAGCAATCCAGGGGTGTTTTCAGTGCTTGCATGCCAAAGTCTCTTCAAACATCTCTGCTCAAAGGCATGAGCTGGGCTCACTTCTGAGGGAAATTTCCTTTTTGGGGAAGTTGCTGCAAAGGAATTTCCTGTGTGGGCAGACAGAGCTTCCTGACTTGAAGGCTTCTTGGAAGGGAAACCGTTTCATAATGAAATGACAAATTAAAGACATACCAGCCTGGTTCACTTCAAAACAGCTATTGAGAGAGCTCAGGCAGTGCACCATTATATTCCTGCACAGAATGAAAAGAAATTGCATCCTGGCAGGATTCTCTGTCCTGGAGAATATCCTTCCCTCCTGCCCCCACCCCTGCATTGGTCTCATTTTTCCCATCCCCCCATTTTATTAGCTGCCATCTCAGCTATCTTTTACAGCCCCCTCCAAACAGCAGGCAAGTGGGTGTGTCACTCAAGCTGCTCTGTTGAATATCTGTGCTGCCGACCCGTTCCCCACAAAGTAGGCAGTGTAAATCCCTTTGAGCAAGCACCATGGGGCAGTTTAAGCCGTTTCTGTGCCCTTGTGAAAGCATTTGATTGGCAGCTCATCTGCAAGGCCCAAAGATCCTAAGCGTGACCAGCTCAAACCTCTTGTGTCATGGCAGCTCGTGGAGGGGGGGAGCAGGAATGGGTCCCCTGGAATGTTGACAAGCATGTTTATGTGCTCATGGAGTTAGACAGGGGCATCACCGGTAGGTATTTCCTGTTAAATAAAAGGGACGAGAACTTTCAGTACAACCCAACCAGAGCACTGTGGAGAGGGCGGCATCCTAATTCCCCAGCGGGTTCAGGTGAACAGCCGAGTTTTCCTAAGCACAAAGCAGCGTGCGCTCCTGCCCCATGTTGCGCTGAAGTGTGAGAAGCAAGCACCGCCCTAGCACTGATGGGTCTCCTTGACCTGACGGATCACTGCGGCTGCAAGTTTGCAGGACTATCTGGACTGAATCAGAGCACTAGGCTGTGAAGACTACCAGAAACCATCCTCCCTGCTCTTTCTCTTACATGCACGCATGCCTACCTTCACGTGCACAGAGTGACTGGAGACATGCCTTTCAACTGGGGTGAAGGGGAATCCGTTCAGGCATTTTCTTTCACTTTTTTGTTCCTCAGCTTTCTCACCTGTTAAAAGTGAATGATAATAATATCTACTTTTGTAAAATGCTTTGCAGGGTACAGATGACAAGCTCTACGTAAATATGCCGTAATGTTATATCCCGTGGCTAACCTTCTCTCCTTTCTTGCTAGACTTCCCCTTTGATTGATAATTAGAGTTGTTCTAATTTTGTGACAGCCCCACAAAAGCGTGCATACCTTATTTGGCCAGCAGAGTATTTAGTGCTCTGAGGAAGACTCCTCGCCCCTTTCCATTGCTACGAGAGTTTCTTGGCGTTTCTAACATCCAAATCACTGGTGCAATATTGCCCACTCTCACAATTCTCTTGCAGATCTTGTGATGTTTGTTATTTTTTCTTAAATCCACAGCTCCTGGAGTTCCAATGTAAGAATCTTCATGTTCATTTACAAAAAAAAAAGGTTTTAGCCCTCATGGTTGCAGAAAAAAGCTTGACAATGTGACCGAGAGGCCCAGAAATAAAAATGCAAGTAAAAAGAACCCCCAATTTATTATTTAAAAGACCCGTGAGATTTTTAAACCAATCTTGTGATTTATGAGGGGCCTGATTTGGCAGATTGGCAGTTCTTCAGTGATAGTTTAGAGTCAGGACTTTGATATCAGTTTGGTGAGAGAGACGTTTCAACAAGAACCATGCCTATGAATTCATTTAGGCAATGTGAGGGGGGGAAGAGGAAAGTCCTAAAACTAGTGCGTCACTTAGTGAGATTAGGGTAATGATTTATCATGCATCCAGCAACACCATGGAGGCGCATCTGACAAAGGAGACGTGATCAGAACTGGTTAACAGCAGCATAGCGAGATTATGCTGTTCCTCAAAGCAGAGTAGGGTCCAGGGTGCCTTACAGCAAAAGCATAGGTGATTACTAGGAAAAACTGGCATTTGTCTCAGGGCTCTTAGCCCTCTCATTCATTCCATGCTTTTAAGTATCACTAGCTCAGTGAGATAAAAAAGCAAAAAGGTTAACAACAGAAGAGTCCTCACTAGAGCTTGGACTTGCATTCAAATACCCTTTTTCCTGCCTATGCTGATGACAATTCTGTGTAGTGGGCCACAGGGCAAATTTGGCTATAGCTATCTCTGGTGCCACAGATGTGCCAGTTTAGAAAGAAGGTGGGTTTTGGGGCTGAGAGATCATGCAGCCCTCAACAATGAGAGCCATTACAGAAGTACCTTTAAAAAACCAACACTGTAAGTCATGTAGCATTTTGGATGCTGTGATGTCATATGCTGAAGTAGGGCTTACAGTGGAGATGGACTTTCCAAAATGCACCCATTTCATAAGTGTGCCTGTGCTGTTTAAAAAGGCTTAGAGGCTAAATTAATAGTATTCTCTGAAAGTGGTCCCTCTGTGCCAGAGCTGAAGCACATTGGTGGGGCCTTTTGTGGAAGCTTGCACTGCTTCTACCCGTGCTATGGCTGTTTATTATTACTGTATTTTGCAGCACCCAAACGTGTGCTCGATGCTGCACAATGCAAATACAAAGCATGAATAAACAGAGGGCTTAAGCCTTTTCTTCTGTCACCACCTTTTTATAGCATTAAATTAATTCATCCTTAAAATCAGCACACAAACTACTCTTTTATTCAACTGATCTCCATGTCAAGAAATTTCACCTAGAGTCATTTAGTGTGGGCCTCTTTGTTTAGGGTGATTTGTTCCTTTAGTCTGGTACTTGACAGAGGCTCAAACAGCTCTGTGATTTATCACACCTTTTTATTCCCTTGGTGAGATCCCTTAATCTCCTCCCCCCCCCCCCCCGAATACAGACCTAGTTTCTTTAAGGTTTTTGAATAAGAACTAAACAGAATGACTTTTAATCCACTCAGATCTCAAATCCAGGTAATATCCAGGAGTAGCAGCAGCCGCACTGCAGGAGGAAATCGGAGTTAGAATACAATTGCTCAGCTGCATATAGAACAGCACAGTTCCATTAAGCCTCTCATAACGAAGGTTTACATTGCTAATCAGGTGCCACTCCAGGCTCACTTTTTAGTTTAATGATAGCAAGTTCCAGTAAAATGCAAGGTGAGAGACTTAATTTGTGCTGGCTCTCTCAGCCCCCTGCTTTAAGGACACACACTGGTAGTTCTTGGCATGAAATCAAAACAGTGCTGGGAGGAAATAAGGTAGAAAAAGGACTTTAAAATCACAGCCACAGGTGTGGCCTGATAGTCTAGTAATTTTGTTCCTACTTCCTCAAAGAAAATCCAGCTATGATTCCTAGTGGTCTCTCTTGCTTCTTGGGTCGGCAGGAGCTGAGAGTTTTGATATGCCATTTCTGGCAGTAATGTTTCATGTTGCTCACTACTGACCCCTCTGATTAATTCAGGAGTAGCGCGATGGATTCTGCAAAGACTCTTGGCAATCCTTCACCGCATAGGGTGCAACCCTATTTGACAACAGGGTTGAATTTGGTTCTTGGAAGGACCCATTATGTCATCTGGACACCCCCGCCCCCATGCCAGTGCAGAATTGTTCTCTTCATTGTATCTCTGGTGCTTTGTCCCATTTGATGGAGCTTCTGTGACACCTTGGGAGACTACTGTACATAGATCCCACCAAGAGGAAAATTTGCCTGTTATTCAGCCTTAATTTTCCCTTGCTCAGTTCACTCTCATTGCCCTCATTTACAGTCACTTGGTCATCCCAAACAATCTCTGCCTTCTTGGTGTTTACACCTGTCAAATATTTGCAGACATCTTTTTTTTTCCAGTAAATTGGCATATACATTTTCCTACTGTGCAGTGCAGAGCAGAAACCATGTTTAGGAAAGCATGGCAGACTCAGAATTAAAACAGCCTAGAGGGAGTGTTTGTGGAGGGATCAGAAGGCTTGTGTTGTGAGGAGGGAGAAGGATGTTCTTAAGTAACCATTATTAGGATTGTTCAAAGTAACTGGTAATGTATCTAGTTGAGTCTGACCATCATCATTTGAAAGGCTTCCTGTTTCACCTGGCTGTAACTTACAATCACAGGTATATTGGAGTAAGAATGTTATCAAAAAGAAATACACTGTCTGCGTTTGACTTCCGTTTTATAGCTATATGCTTTGACAGAGGAAACTATTCAATTAAAAATAAGAACGTTCTGGCTACTCCTGGAAGAGACCAGCTTTGAGTTTGGTTGATCTCTGGAGGATCCAGATTGAAGTAATGCTATGTCTGAGTCCGTGCAGGTCGGAATGTGACCGGGCTATCGCTTAGACAACATTTCAACATGGTGCCAGTGACTGCTGTACACAAGCAGATTTTAGTTCCCACGAGAAAGTGGATTCTCACAGTAAATCTAGAGTCTGAAAGTGAAAAATATGGACATAAGTTTCCTGTCTTGCACAACCCCATCATAGGATCTCAGTTTCTCAGCCTAGCTGCAGATATAAAGTGCTTACTTCCATGAATGCTGCTGGAAGTAGCAAGTACACTCAGGGAATGTACACCTCTCTTCATTTGAATGAATGTTTCATTAAGGAGGCAAGCGGAGAGAAAGGTGAGTAAAGCCGGAGCTCATGCCACAGATGATTACCAATTACTTAAGCCTAGATAGCACAGTAAATTAATGCCCTTGTCTTTTTCCTGTGAAGACCTGGATTGGTAGCTGCCTTTCTAGTGTCATCCTTCCAGGGCTTCTCCATGATTTGGGACCAGGAGAAGACTAACAGGGTAATAGCAGGCAGTACTGCAGGTCAGGATTGCAAAAGTTGTGTTAGGATCCAGAACTGGAATAGCCAGAGCGCTGCACCGACTGCACCCATCTCCTCAGGGTTTTACTTGTTCCTTCTAAGTACGGTAAAGATTCAGCTCTACTTAGTTATGGGGCCTGACAAGATGATAGTCCCAGGCGGTGATGCCTATAGTTGTCTGTTCCAATTGCTTTGGGTGAGGTCTTCCAGATAGTTCCAGAGGAACTGGGTGGAGATGCTCTCTCTGTCTGAACTGTGACTTTGGCAGCTGGTTCCCGAGCTGACCTCTTAAAGGGACAGGATCATGTTTCATTTCTGAGGGAAATTTCCCTTCTGAGGAAGCTAGTTATGCTCCAAAAATAAATAAATAAATGGGTTTTTTTTAAATCCAATGTGGGTAGAGGGAGTGCCCTGCCTGCACATTTCCTGGAAAAGGCAGCTGTTGACATACCACCGATTAATGAAAGCTCATCTGCTAAAGGCAGCTCCTTTCTATAAACTCCTTCCAAAAGGTAGGAAGCCTTAAAAGTCCAGGTCTTGGATATTTCCTAGTCTGGCCTTCAAAGCATTGTGAATGGGATTATTTGTATCACTAGGTATGTCTACACTGCGCAGAACGAAGCGTGGCACTGCGTCTCAGAGCCAGGTCTATTGACTCGGGCTTGCGGGGATTGGGCTGTGGTGCTAAAAATAGCAGTCTAAATGTTCCCACTCAGCTGGCGCTTGGGTTCCCCCCTCCTTCCCCTCCCTGCTGGGTTTCAGAGCCCAGACTCCAGCCCAAACAGGAATTTCTACACTGATATATTTCATTCCTCAACCTGTGCTCTGCAAGCCCTAATCAATTGACACAGGCTGTGAGAGTCGGCACTGCACGTTTTTCTTTGCCATATAGACCTACCTGCTAACACTTGCAAGTCCATGCCGCTAGCTATCAAACATTAAAGTGTCCTGAAATATCTTTCGAAGCCTGCCTGTTGTGACACTGAGCCTAAGCAGCTCAGCGTCATGAGGTGGTGAATAGAAAGAAAGAAGGGAAACGCAAAGGAGACACAATGAAGCTTGTGAGCAACCCAGCCAGATTTCCCATAAAAATCAGGATGATCCTTGAATACCGAGGAGGGTGGCAACACTAGAAAATTCAACAGTTCCTGATCTTAGATTAAACCTGTGGCTTTATGTCCAGATTGGAAATCCTAGGGGATGCGGAGTGCTATGGGTTCAAAGTGCTGCCTACGTATTACTGCATCATTTCCGAACACGCATTAATGCTGTGTCCAGAGACGGCTGGGAATGGGTCGACCAAGGCACTTTTAAATGCTACCCTAACTTTTATGTTTAGGATTGTGAAAACTCCATCATCTCGAAGAGAAGGGATTGTGTTTACAATTTAGTTTAACCCGAACTGACCTCAGTGTTTTACTGGAAGTTAACTAAAAATACTCCACCACTCCCCCTTGACTTCTACAGAACAAATCTTATTATTCAGTCTTAGAATCATCATCATGCAATTTTTTTCACCCCAACAATATCAACAGAACAAAATTATGCAAACAAGGAAGTTTCCACGGGCTGAATTGCACAATCCAGGGAGAGAATCTGAGCTGTTAAACAAATGCAAGAGCTGAGCTCTTAACTGCAGTGTGTTGAAAGCTGCCTACTAACTGCAGTTGTGGGACGGGATGGAATAAATATATCTTTCCTCCTCCCCACTCACTGACTGTGCATCCAAGTGGGCCAGAATAGAGTCTGTACCCCCTGCAGTTGTGTGTGTGCATTCCCCAGCAATTGAAGTTGTTCTAAGGAGTAGTGCATGGGACCCACTGCCCAACCAGAGGAGTAGAACAAAGGGTCAATATCAATGCTGCAGGAGCAAATGCTAAACCTGCGCAATGAGTTTGAAGTGCTCACGAAAGGACTACATACTTTTCTGCTTAGTCCTTCTGTACTAAATAATACTAAAATAATAGTTCCAGCTTCACCTCACTGCCTTTCATTAATGTCGCAACTCAGCAACTAATCTTGGCCTGATCACTATCTCCCATCCTGTGTTTAGCTACAGGCCCATACCTCCATTATCCTAGGTAGCTCTATATTCTCACTTGTAAACTGGGAGCCCACCCACTAATTGGAAGCTGTGAACCAGACTGACCCCACCCTCCTCCTCAATAATGGTATGAGCCAGAATCTTGCCATATCTTGCATGCTAACTTCTGTGTATTTCCGCCTATCTCACTGATGTGGGCTGAATGCCACATTCATTCTCTCAATATTGTATCTTTAATTATTGTGAAACAGTATGCCAGTATGCCACGGAAAGGCCAGTAATTAGGATAAATAAACATATACCAACCTCTACCCATGCCTGATAACACAGGACAATTAATGTTTTGTATATATCTGCAAGGTAGGTTCACACACTTGCTGGGTGCATTTAAGTCAAGTCTACATCAGTAAAAGCCAAGATTCATTGTGTTGCCTTCTGCCTCCACATACCCCAAATATTCATACTATGCATATTATGGGTAGAGGGGAGGGACAGGGGAGTGTGAGTCCGAGGAAATGAGAGGCAGCTGAAGAGGACAAAGAGTTGTGTGTGGAGTTAGGAAACTAGTGGATAGATGTTTTCTGTGGAACTGGAGGTCAGGGAACCCACAAATTGTCCCCGGTCAGGTCTGTGGTAAAGGGAGAGATGGTCTCATTCCCCAAAGAGGAGTTGCTATCCCCCAAAGAGTAGCCCATGCTCGGCACCATGGACTGTGCGATGCTGGAACGTGAGCAGCAAATATCACTTATAACTTCTCCAGGAGAAGGAGGAGATTTTCTGAAGTAACAGGAAGTGAGTGCAAATGACTCCATTTACTCATGAATTTTTAATTGCTGATAATCAACTGATCAGCATTATCAGCAGAGTGAGCAGTTATGGTTTCGTTATCTGGATCTCTGAATGTTTACGTGTGAGTCTGCAGATTATGAGTTTTCCCTAGACACGCACTACTGGTTAAACTGCCCTGTTGTGCCTTATTTAATAACCTAATGTCGGTTTAGAGCAGTGTTTCTCAATCTTTTTGATGCCAGGGACCAGCTTCCTATACCATGTCAGGGAGATCTCAGGGACCGGTGCAGGTCCATGGACTGGTCATTGAGAAACACTGGTCTAGAAGTTGTAAAGCAGTGACCAGGGCTCCTGGGTTTGGTAAATGGCTGTGCCACTTCTATCACGTTGTGTGATTTACCTTTCTTATCTATAAAAAGGGAGAATGGCATTTCCTTGCTCCACAAGGATGTTGTGAGGGTAAATACATTAATGGTTGTAACACATTCAAAATCCTCTGATGAAAAGTTTCATAGGCCACTAAATCCAAATTATTAACCCTATATCTAGCATCACCAATCAAAACTCTTGTTTTATGCAAGTGGCCAGCCTTTAGCATAAAACACACGGAGCTGAAGCTGCCAGAAGTGGAGCTGGATATCTCTGTAAACAAAGCTCATACGACTGTACTGATAACTCAGTGAAACACAGAGAGTGGTCAGAAATTAAGATCCCTTCTCCCCCCCCTTTGCTTTCCCTTTCTGCCTGAATCATGGCTTTGATTTTCATCTTCATGTTCTTTTATTGCTGTGTATTTAATTCTTTTCAACACCCCTGTTGCAGAACAGTGATTAGGAGCTGTTTAAACTGACAGGATGATGGCTGCTTTTTGGAAATGTTTGGACTTAATTACTGTAAATTGAAGACTTTTTTTGGTAGTGGTGGTGGTGATGACAACAAGGAAAGGCTGCTGGGAACTTCAGAGGGAGATGCTCTGACTCTGTTTCCTGTGTGGGATTTTGCTGTAGGTTTCTCTTCAAATACTTGAAAAAAATTCAAGAGTGCACATTTTTCAGAGCATTTTTATAAAATGAAATACGATAATTCTGAATTCATTCTAAAAGACACTGATGGACTATATTGGATATAAAAACACAAGGCCTGATGCTGATCTCTCACTGGTATACACTGGGAGTAAACTGGGAGTAAATCAATGGAGAGGAACTGGTGTAAAACTAGTGTAAGGCAGTGGAGGATTAGGTCCATATATTTTAATATGTCTATCTTCTTTTATAAGTCCTGGCATCTATTACATTTAATTATTTCCCTTCGTGACTTTAAATTGAGACCAGCTTCAAAACCTAGGAGGCTTCTATTAACTATAATTGCTTTCCCCTGTGCAAAGGCTATTAATGAAGGCTGCGTCTCTAGAAAACGGCATGCTATTGGCGATGCAACAGAGATCTTTTCACCTCTAGGTTGTCAGTTTAAACCAAGCCTGGGCTAGTGGAGACCCGAAAGTTGTTCCCACTTAATGTCTGTTTGGTGATCTAAGAGGGACAAGTTTGAAGGACTCAGTCCAGTTCTCTATACACAAGTGTCCATGTTACACACAAAGCTTGATAGTTGATCATAGTAAGTGGAAGGCAGTTAACATCTTTCATGCTCCAGTGTTCCCAAGAGCTTCAGGGGAGTTATTCTGGAACAGCTATTCCTGATTAATTATTCCACTGAGTCCAGACATTGCTAGTGCTGGTGCATTAGAGGGGTTTTAGAAGATCCTGTACTTCGTCACATCACAGGTTTACTTTAAGAGCGTTAATGTGTAGAGAGTGGAATTTCTTTACAGAGTAAATAAAAGAAAATAGATGGAAAAATACCCATTGCATTAGAGGAATTGTTCCAAAAAGTTGATCCATGTCCTCCAATGTTGATCTTCTAATGCAGCCTTTGTCTATAACGGTAATGAACTTTGGCTGAATAAGCCCCAATTGCACAAGCCGAAGCTGTCTGTTGACAGCTTCATCTGACTCATCACATTTTGTCATGAGATTTAAACCAGTTTTAGAGACTGGAATCCTTATTTTTTAGTCCTGGGAATCAGTTCCCTCCTCTTCTGTTTTTCTTCTTCCTTTAGTGTAAGCTTTTTCCTCTGAGTACCTCACCCTACTAGTTTTCCCAAACTGCACATGATGATCTAGCCGATAGAATACAAACTTGATGTAAATGTCATTTTTAATCTCAATCATGGATGAATCTTGTTAGCACTGGTTGGCTCAGGGGATTGTTCATGAGATTGGTCTGAAGTCCAGCGCATGCTAGCAGTGACCATAAGTAGCCAATATCGGATGGTGCTTCAGTGATTCCTCTTAAATTAACTGACTGGCTCAGTCCAGTATTTTATGAAGAGGCATCCACATCACAAAACCTGCCATCACCATTATTATTAATTGACATCCAGCAGAAGGATCGAAAGGCCATGGAGAATGAAATAGCTTCTTATCCCCAGAGAAGGTGCTTCCAGGTTGGGAATGAAGCTCATTGCCAGGACAGGGTTTGGTAAACTGGCTCTGCTGTTGCCCATGCTGTGCCCTTTCTAGGCATAGGTCAATCATCGCACTCTCCAGGTCCATCATTCTGTGTCTTCCCGCAGCTTTAGTTTTTTTACCAGCATGAAAATGTAAAGGGAAATGATGGGGAAAACTATGCTGCAGGGATAGGGCGGGGAAAGGAGGCAGAAAGCTGAGAAGAACCCACCTCTTTGCATAACCAATTAAATTGTTGTTTGCACATACACTTAGTGTTCCCTCACCCCACTCCTCCCCTCCGTGAAGACTTTCATTGTTGGTAAAATGATAAGAAAACATTTACAGTTACTCCAACCATCATCTATCATATAATTCTCTCCAGCACATCAAGAGGATCTTCAGTCAGTAACCACTAAGAGAATAAGCCTCTTTTCTGCATAAATAGTTTGGTGTACCTAAGCCAGTTGGTCCAACATTATTTTCACAAGATTCATAACATGTTGATTGTCTGTACCTGGCACACCAATGGTATTAACACATTGGTACTGCTCTGAGTTGGTGATACAATAACATCTGTGATCATCTTTGGATTGCTTAGTAGTAGTAACATCGTATTGTCATGGTGACTTTCTTACAAAGAGCCCATAACTCTGAACACACACAGTTCATTAAAAAATCTAAAATAACCCCATCTCATGACAACTGGTAAGTAGGTAATGTTATTAATACTGCTACTCATTTCACAGGGGGGGAAACTGAGGCATGGAGTGGTTCAGTGACTTACCTAAGCTCACCCAGCAAGTCAGCAGTAGTGCTGGACCCAGTAGAACGTGCGAGTCCTCATAACCAGTGGTGGGGACCCCCACTACAGTCTTGTAGGACAGAACCCTATTCCAACACGTATCTCAAGAGATTAGCAGATAATCAATATTTCAAAGTGCTCTCCCTTCTCTCAGTGACTGATTTATGGACATAGAGCATCTTCCTCACAATTGGAAGAATCATGGAAGAAAAAAAAAAGGGCAAGTACTCAGCATGCCCTCAAATGTATTTTCTTCTTTAGAAGCTGGCCACGCCTAATTTCCAATTTTGAAAGGCTGTGTGGGGTAAAGGCACTCAGGCAGGTTAGAATTTCTCAGCACTTGATCTTGGACTCCAGTCTAGACAGCAGACTCCTGTGTACAGGTGAACTAGACTGTGTCCTCTTTTTCATCTCTAAGGACCTTAGGTTTTAATTCTTTCTGTGCTTGGAGGCACAAAAAAGGAAACCAAATGTGAAGGAACACTAATACCATCTCAAATCTCACCAAAAAAAAAAAAAGAATTGAGTCTTTACCACTTCCCTCTCCCCCACTCCTTCCAAAATCCTTGTAAGCTAAAACATCATGAAAGCTCAGATCATCCCAAAGAAAGTTAAAATGAACATGAGTAGAAAAGGCCCCTCTGGAATGTTGCACAGGGCAGTGGCAATTTACCAGTGAGACACGGTAACACCCGATTTGCAGATTGAGAATACAATTTAATGAGAACAGGCTCACTATAGCTAATCCAATACTAATATATCTCTATTACACTGCTATACCCGCAAAACCCACAGAGATAAGTTCTCACCCAATAGGCTGTGCACAGGAGTGTTTTTAGGAATCTTCATCAGATGGCCAGTCTGGCAGAGTTCCTGCTGGATTCGGGTGGCAGAATGTACACCTGAAAGCCCAAGTAAACTATTTTATAGTCCATTTGTACACAACCATTGTGGCTGGCGACATCTCATGTGCTTTTCCAGTGTTCTTCAACTCATCAATGTCAATCTTTAATAATGTACATCATTCATACTATCAAAACTAAACTATTATCATGAGAACAAACAAAACATAACATTCTTTCTCAGGCTAAAACTATTTGGCTATCATATTACTCCTGGGAAGTTTAGGGTTAGGGTTGCATTTTCTAAACAGTTTTCTTTTTGATTTAGGCAGCTTGTGTGTGAGTATGTAAGTGGTCAGTAGTTAAAAGGCTACCAGCCTACAGGCTGCAGAAAGTGGTCAGGGCTGCAGGACAGAACCAGGCCCATGGCCTACAAGGAAGACATCTCAGTCTCCTGCTGCTGTGTGATTGCAGAAGCCTCCAGGTAGGTATCCATAAAGTGAGCAGCTCAGGAAAATGAGACAATTTAACCTTTTATAGACGCGTGAAGGGGGATCAGCAGCCGGCAAGTGGCAATGAATTCCACAGCACCAATCTGCCACAGCATGTATCCGGGCAGCGTGTTTTTGAATAGTACAGAAAAAATGCTAGGGTGCTTTATTCAGATGACGTCCTTGCTTACAATATACCGAGCAAATGTGTATGCATACACTTGTGTGGTGCCTGATTTGTCATCTGTGTAAGTGGGTCTATGCATGCACATTTAACCCTCCTCCACCATAGGCTGTCAGCAGGGATTGTCAGCTGAGTCCTTCAGCTCTGAAGGCACAGATCTCTACCTCTTGAACTAAAGGAGTAGCTCCATTAGCTGCTAGTGGTAATAGGCACTTATCTCTGTGTGGCCCAGCCATTAGGGCCAGGTCTACACTTATCTTCCGGATTTGGCGGCAGTCGATGGGAGATACGCAAGTGACGTAAATCACTTGCGTATCTCCTGTCGACTTCACTGCGTCTGCTCCGCGCACTGTCCACAGTGCGCTGCGCCAAGGGGAACAGCATTCCTGTCGACACAGCGCTACACCACTTTCTGGGGTGGTTTTCCTGCGTCACTTGCTGGATCGACTGAGCAGGTCTACACAGACCGCTCAGTCGATCCAGAGCAATCGATCTGACAGCGGCGAATTTGCTGCCGTCAGTGTAGACCCAGAGGATCCAGTTCATTTAGCTAGCATACTTCCCTTGTCAGGTGAAGCTCTTGATAAGAATCGGAGGTCCACAGGTTGGAGTTCATATGTCCCCCTTGGTCACCGATTTGTGGTATCTCCTACCAAAAGCACAGGTCTTTGCTACTGATGCTAAACATTTTAGCTCCATTGGCAACGACCTGGGCTTTTGGTTCTGAAGATCTGGGATTCCATCCTTGCTGACAGCTCACGCCTGGGCGTGGTGTGGGAGGTTGTGACACACATGACATTTCTGTGTGTTGTGGGCAGGTGTTTAGCGGTGTTTGGAGAGGGAGTGTATGTCAACTTTTAGGCAGCTGCCTTCATACATTCCTTAAGATGGGCTCGGTGTGGCACCATCCGCCACTCTGCTCTACAGCCAGTGCATGGAGAGAGCAATGGGAAGGAGAAGGCCAGGAGGATATGCATCATTCTCCCAGGCAGAATGCTTTGGGGAGAGGCTGCACGGGGAACCCATGGTATCTCCTCCTCACCACCCAGCTGCTTGCTGTTCGTTTTCTGCAGGAGGCGTCCCTACTTCCCTGCATTACTGCAACTGACTTTGAGGTTGCTCCCACTATAAAACTCCTGATCAGATTCACAGCACCCTTTAAAAACATCTCAGCTTTTGTTCCAGCTCTGAATTCAGGAGGCTGCTTATCATAATTAATAGAAATCTTTGACTGCCAGCACACGTCTCCTTCAAATTCAAGGACCATTGGCTGCCATGCATGCTCTCCCTAATTAAGCACTGGGCACAATCTGCCTACCAATAAACTCATTGTTTATTGCCGAAAGGCAACCAATAAACTCATTGTTTATTGGTTGCCTTTTGGCAGGTTATCTGCTTCAGGTAAATGCGTGAGAGGGTTTGTAGTGGTGTGTGTCACCGCAGGCCTGAAAGGCAGCCAGCAATGTTTGATAGAGCAGAGGGGGTTATTTATATATGTATATCATATAAAGGTCAGTGTTCTCAGTTCACAGCTGGACTGGATGATTTTTGAATTCTTTGAGGTCATTTGTGATATGTCTACACAGCAAAAACCTACATCAGTGAATCTCACAGTCCAGGTTAGCTGACTTGGGCTCATGGTGCTAAAAATAGCTGTGTAGATATTTAAACTAAGACTGGAGGCGACGCTCTGAAATGTGGCAACAGGGGAGAATCTCAGACCTCAGCCGCCAGTCTTATTGGGAATATCTACACTGCTATATTTAGCCCTGCAGCACAAGCTCCGTGAACCCTGGCTCTAAGACTCGCTGCTGCTGCAGGGTGGTTTGGTTTTTTTATGTGTAGATGTGCCCTTGATCTGCATCATCCATTGTACATGGCACATACCCTATCTGCTGCATGGAATGCCCACTTCAGAAATTGCCACTACACATACGGTATCTCTCTCTCACTCTCTCTGTGTTTATTTGTGGCTGGGTCTGTTTGAGCAGGTATTTAAAATTGGGTGAATATGTATGCCTCACTGTCTGAGAATGGGAGAGGAAGGTAGAGAGCTGCCAGTGAGGAAATAGTGTCTGAAAGTTAGTAGGGAGAAATAGTGAGAAGCCAGGCACAGTTTTAGAGAGACACAATGGGGAAAACAAAATCCTACTGAAAACCTAAACGGCCCTGAGAATTTTGGAAAAAAACATGGAAACTCATCCCAGGTACTTCCATATGTAAAAATGATCTGCATACCCAGCTCCAAACCCTTATAGACCATGCAGTACACAAGGCAGATTGTTCAGAATGAATAAGGGTAATGACTTTTACTGGATGGGGCGTAGCACTGGTGCTTTCAACGTACAAAGTGATCTGGTCCATAGATCAAAATATTTCAGGAAATGGTGCAACTGCATATTCAAAGAATAAGAGACAAGCCCAATGAGACTTTCAGTCTCAGTATTAGGGGTCCAGAACACTAAGTAAATAGCCAAATGCAACGAAACTGCTTGGGCCATATGAATGCCTGGGGTAAAAATTGACTTAAGTGGAATTATGCTAGGGTTGAATTTTACTCCTTGCAGCTAGGTTAAGGGCATGTCTACATTTACAGTGCTACATCACTGCAACTGTTCCAATGCAGCTGCACTGCTGCTGTGCATCTGATGAAGATCTGTATGCCGAAAGGAAGGAGCTCTCCTGTTGTCATAAAACAAAACCCAACTCCATGAGCAGCAGAAGCTGTTGGCGGGAGAAGCTCTCCCACTGACATAGCGCTGTGCACATGAACACTTACAATGGCATAATTTATGTATCTCGGGGGTGGTTTATTCACACCCCTGAGCCAACATAAGCTGTAGTGTAGACATAGCCTAACTCTTGAAACATACTATAAATCCCTTTATTCCCTCAATGATTTGCAAATATCTGGCCTGGAGAAAATTTCTATGGAGAAAATTACATATCAAAAGGATAAAAATGTGTTATTCTTTATTCTATGGGATCCATTGACTTTACAGGCTAAAGAAAATCCTCTGGCTGTAAAACTTGCCTGTTTGAGCTCTTTTGATCACGGCTGATGTGATATAAAGTTTGATATTTTTCTTGGTAGTACATGGAAACCTATTGTTTGTCCTTAGTCTCTCAGATATGTGCATGCCAAAGGCTGGACCTTTGAGAGAAGTTTATAACAAGGAATCTCTCTGTATCCCATGCTATTTGATGGCTATCCTTATTCTTCTAGAATAAAATAAAACAATGAAAGAATCTAGATATTGGCAAGTGCTGGGGACTGAATTTAATTTTAGTTTTGGAACTGAATTTTGTAACAGTCATGGAATTCCATGCATTCACTGAAATATTTAAAAGCCTGGTTTATGGAATATTATCTTCTCCTTTTGTTCTGCTAAATCAGTTCAGTTCACTCAAAAGACAGTATTTATAAGATGCAGACAGTAAACTCTAACTGTCCTGTCCTTTTCTAGATGAAGTGGCTTCTGATAACTGTTTTAAAGCACAAGGGGCATGATTTAGAGAGCTATGTAGGTGCCTAAAGATGCAGCTAGGTACCTAGTGGAATTTTCAAAAATGTCTAAGCAGGTTAGATGCCTAACTGCTTTAGCGCTGTTGAAAATCCCACTGGGCTTCTGTCTGTGTCTTTAGACTCTTACTTTGAATATTGAACCGAATTCTACATGATTTTTCAAATCTTTAACCCTTTGAGAGCTTGAAGCAGCAATTTATTCACCTACTGAAATTTTTTTAGCTTAATTGTGTTCAGTTACATTGATTTATTATTGTAGGGTTTTTGATGATGGTGTGTGGCTGGTGTTAATATAGCAAAAACTCATTAAAGCATTTCTTCTTGAGTCAAATTTGTGTATATGGCCCCATGCTGCTCTTATACCAGTATAAATCAGGTATAACTCTATTTAAGTTAATAATCAAGTTTAAACACTGATATAAGATCAGAATCAGGCCCATAAATAATTACATGGGCTTCACAGTTATAGGAATTCAGAGGTACTTGTATACAGAATATTGGATTTCTGTGAAATTTGACTCTGAAAGAAATGTATGAAAGGTATTGTGTGGGATCTTGGAAAAAGTTTGTTCTGTATATATCATACATTTTTAATGCCTGAATAATGTTTATGATAATAGGCCTCAAAGTCAGCTGCACTCATATTTATTTTCCTTTGAGACAGAGGTTAATTTAGTCTTGCTTGGTGCCCCGACCATAACTGCTTTTTTCTGAGGTTGTGTTTGCTTTCACTCTGTCCGTTTCTTGTTGTTCTTACTTAAGAACAGATATTTGCCAAAACAAATGTATTTGAGTGATAAAAGCCAAGAGGAATGTCTGTTGGACCACAGGAAATTTCCTGTGCAGGAAGAGATCTTGGGAACTTCCTGTGTAGGAGTGCATTATGGGACTGTTGGCAAAAGTCCCTTTACCACAGCTGCAATTAACCAGAAAAGGGTGGAAAATAGTTAGCATCAGCCTTTTGTAGTCATATAACTTGAGAGAGAGGAGTCTGAACTGCAAAAAAGCAAAAAACAAAAAACGAAAAAAACCCCCAGCAAATATTAAATCAAAATTGTGGGTTTGCAGATGAATACATTCATGTGCAGGAACTGAGCAAATAAAAATGGTGCATAGTTACAGCTGAAAAACTAGAATAAAGCCTTGGTTTCCCCCTTCATGTAAAGTAACTGAGAGCTTCCCTGGCCCTCTCCTGAAACCCCATGCCAAGCCTCCCCTTTTTCTGGTTTACTTCTGTCACCCAAGGCTCTGATTCCCAGCTATCTTGGCTGTGGGTGAGAATGCTGGATATGACTCTCTCTGCGGTTTAATGCTGCTCCTTGAGTTGGCTGGAGGGGATTACCTAGTAGGATGATCACCTGTCTCTGAGAACCAGGGAGATCCCTATTCTTCTTTATGTAGTGTCCCTACAGGTGCTCCACTGCAGATGTGCTTGCTGCTGATCAGAGACCTTTGACAGCAGTGCATCGTTTGGCCTGCACATGCGTTGTGTCCCCCCCGATGCTGTGCCACGAGTGGTCAAACCCCCCTCAATTACTTCTCAACCGACCCTGGCTAGAGCCAGAGCTTTAACTGTCCGTCAGTGGATCATTGACTGCTTTAGAATTGTTAACTTTTAGCTACCTTTTAAGCTTCCCTTTTCTTTTCTTACCTTTTTATCTTTCCTTGTTATTCACCTAAAAACAAAAAGCAAATCCTTTATTTTATACTTTGTTTTTTCTTTGACCCCCCTGTCTGGGAACCCGTTGGACCCCTGGTTCACCGTGCTTCAAGAAGTGTCTCATTTCACAACTTCACAAGTTGCAAGGAATCTATCCCAGTTCCTGATGGACACTCTCAGTGTGTCTGCTGTCTCGGAGAGAACCACATCCCACAGAAGTGTGGTTTATGCCAACAACTGAAGCCCAGATCCAAAAAGGATGGAGAACTGAGACTTAAGCTTCTACTAATGGAGGCAGCCTTTCAGCCATCATCCAAGCCACCAATGGCAGGAAACCTCACCACAACTCTCTGCTTCTGAGGGAGGGGAGCCCAAGAAGATGTCCATGAGCCACTCAAGCAAGGCCTCTAAGAAAAGGGCTGTGAGCTCCCCACAGTAAGCCCCTTCTGAGCCAAAAACAAGCTCTGGCTCAATCAATATCCTTGGTACTGATGTCACTAAAGCCGTCTAAGTCCGGTACCCAGGGCTCATGCAGCATCGCCCTGACAGAGCATGTTGGGCTACCTAAGGATCCAATGGGCACAGGCAAGGAATCATCTAGGTGTGAAAAATCTAGAGAATCTGCCTTGGGGAAGGCTGCTTTGGTGCCATCTTCAGCATGCCAGGCATTGGTGGACTGCACTATCAGGTCCACATCACTGACTCCTTCAGTGCAGACATCTCCAGTGGTGGTCATTGCTGGGGAGTCACCAACAGTGGAGCACCCAAAGGCATCGATACTAGTTTATCTGTGTTGTCTCTGTTCTGTCTGTAAACGAACTGAACCATGCTTGGAGGCGTCTTGTGCAAAGTCTGTCATGAGCTATAACCGATGTGCAACGGCCATATGCCCCAGAAAATTTGAGGGCTGAATTGCACTGTCTCTAGAAGTGTGGAGAGACTGAGTTAGCCTTATCCCACGTGTACAGTCAAATCCACTTACTGTCAGAGACTTACTGTGACTGGTGGGTGCTATAAGTGGAGAGTCTGTAGGTGGTTCTGTGTTTCTAACATTGGCTGATGTGTGTGCTTCTCACCTCACCTAGACTGGATTGCAGGGTACAAGGACACCATTTCTGGAGGGCTGAGGGATGACAAAAAGCTGAGGAGGAATAAGAACCTGAGATAAAAGTGTAGAAGAGAAAGTGCTCAGGTGATAGGATGATGAGAATGAGGGGAGGTAATGGAAGGAGAGTCAGAGAAGTATCAACCAGAAGACAGAGTGAGGGGAAAGGAGAGAGAACAAAAGTATAGTCATTATAAGAAGAGAAAACCCAAGAAGGGTTTATTTATTTTTCTTCATAGCATGTGCAGAACAGGATCAGATCCTAAATTAGGTAAACAAAAGTGTTTAGACACATAGGATGAGATTTTCAAAGACACCAATGGCAGCTGGGTGTCTAACTTCCATTGAAAATCAGTGGGAATTAGATGCCCATTTGTGACTTTGAAAATATATCCCGTGATAGGTTTGGGATAGATTTTCAAAGGAGGCTAAGGGAGTTAGGTGATCAAATCCCATCATTTTTATCCATGGAACAAGTATGATGTAGGAAGCAACAATGCAGGGCTTCCCCACACAGCAGCATGTTTGTGTCTCATCCGTGGCCCATATCTAGTGGGAAGATGATAGTACAGTCTTCATGCTCATCAAGTTATTGGCCTCTCTGATGAAACTGCCAGTAGGGACAAGGTTTTTGTTTTTTGTTTTTGTTTTTTGTGCTGTATCTATCGGTGTATTAGAAACCGGACTGAAGCTATCAGCTCATTTCAGAGAAGTAAGCATCGGACAATAATGACCCTGGACCATTATCATTCTGGGCTGGACTCAAGGCACTGACCGAGGGGTAAAGGGCTTTGAATTCAGTTACCAGCTTTCTGAGCCATCCAACAACCGCAGCTCTCAAACTCAGAGGTTCTTCTGACGGAGTTCTGTTCCTGTGGATCAAACTGTTGTGTGTTGCTACCCCAAAGTCTGCCCATGCTGCTTCAGCTTTTCTCTTGCAGTTTTTGCAGCACCAAGGAACTCTTCATTTGCTTGGTTAGTGCTTCCCCACAGGAAATTTCCTGTGGTGGAAAACTCTGAGGAAACTTCCTGTCAGATGAGGTGCTGAAGGGGGCAGATAACAAAGACACTCCAACCACCAAACCGCAGCAGCTGAGGAGGCGTTGTCATATTGCTTTCTTTAAGTGCAGGAAGAGCTGCATGCTGTAACTGTCCAGACAGTGGAAGTGTTCACTTGAAACCAGTGACTGCGACTTTGACTGATGAACTCTGCATAAAGACCAATCGTTGTGTTTAAACTTGCTGCCTGTGTAACTCAAATTCCCTGTAAATTATAGAATCATTTGACTTGCAAGGGACTTCTGGAGTGGGGCGTGGGTCACCTAAGTCAGTGTTTCTCAACTCTAGGACAGGATAGAGAGGTGCATTGCATGTCACATCTAAGAACCAAGCATGGTTCTAGGACTCACGAGTGAGGGAAGGAGAAGCTCTTTCATCTCTCCTCTTACCCCACATCACTCAATCATCTATCTATCATCTCCAGGAAGAACCATGCCCTATTAGAACTCTACATGCTAAAAATCAAGCTGCTGCTGTCATGCCATTCTTAAGTCAGTGGTGAGAAGTTGTTCCTGGAAGTTCCAGATGTTCCTGTAGAAGCCCCCCTCTAACTTATTGGGAAGCACCCTTTCCTCTCATCGGGGGAGGAGAGGATGAATGAGGAAGGATGATTTGTGGTTAACACACTGTACTGGTGATCAGAGATCTGGATTCAATTCTTGGCTCAGAATATGACCTTGGGCAAGTGTGCGGGCTCCTGTCAAGAGGGGCTATTGGCCTAAGTCAGACTAATTTCTGTGTGGACAGAACAGGGGCTTGCACTGAAGTCTGAGCCAGTGCTTAGTGTGCTGTGTAGACATGCTCTCAGTCTCTCTGAGAAGATGATGGGGGAGTGGAGAGACAGAGCTGACAGGAAGCTGGAATGCAGAGTGTTGGTAATGGGGCTGGCTGGGCAAAGACCCTGGGAAAAAGAGCTGATGGAGGTGGAAGGCACCGAGATTGGACAAGGAGCACAGGGAAGTTGTTTGCAGCTGGGAGCTAGTGGGGATGGAGACTGAGGGTGAGGGTTAGGAGGGACTGGAGGCGAAGGGGGGGGAAGGACGGATCAGATAAGGAGCTGGAGGAAGAGGGGAACTTCGAATGGCTGGGGAATGAGATTGGGTCTGGAATGAAAAGCTTAAGGAGTGGAGACTGGGTAGGTTGGGAGAATGGGACTGAGATGAGGAGCTAGGACTGGGGAAGGGACAGGTCTGTGACAGAGGCACGTTGGAGGGGATGGGGCAGAAGGAGCTGGGTAGAATGGGTGGAACCAGAAGACTCCAGGCAGCAGAGCACACTCCCTTCCAGGGCCTGTGATGGAAGCCAAGATTCCTGAGTCTTTCACCATTCCTCTGCAGTCAGCCAATATCTGTGAAATCTACTGGCAAAAGGTCCCATCCACCTCAAGTGCCGGCCACACAGAGGATGACAACCTACTCCGCCTCTAGTTATTCTATTAATTTAAGTGGCAGAGATCTGTGCAGTGGATCCACCCTGCTGATGGTGCATGGGTGTCTGTATGCCATGTGACAAAATTTTCAGGTTTTTTTCAAGACAGGAATTTAACCCCCTCCACACATGAACCCCCTACATTGAAAATTATTTAAGTTGCAAAATCAGGTAGTCAAAAGTCAGGAAACGCCAGAATTTGCAACTTTAATTCATGCCCCCCTTGTGCATATGCATCATGATACAGTCTTTAATCACATGTTCACATACTATTTTTTCCATAGGGTCACTGCCTCATTTAATGCACAGGATGGATCTGCTTTGGGGATGAATCAGAGTTGTGTGGTGAAGGAGACTGTTTTCTATAAGACCCTTGCCTCATTTGTTGCAGAAGTTCGAAGGTGTGTAGTGAATGAGGCAGTGGATCACCAGAAGAGAAAGGACAGGTTCATGGTTAAGGCAGCTGAATACTGACATGGGGAATTGGATTCTATCCCTGTCTCTGCCATGGAGATTCCATGTGATGCTGGAGAGATTACTTAAAACCAGTGTTTCACAGGTGGTCACTAACTGTGTGTTTCTCATTTTCTGGTTGCCTGTCTTGAGACAATAGGCCCTAATTTGCAGAAGTGCTGAGCACTTGCAGCTGCGACTGAAGTCAATGGAAGCTTGGCATTATATATAAAGTGCTATATAATGCTCAGTTCTCTGAAAAATCAGGCCCTAGGTATTTAAATGGATAGCCAAAATTAGTGGATACTTTTGAACTTAATCTCTCTGTTGCTCAATTCTTCTGAAAATGGGGATAATACAACTCCATCTCACGGAGGCGTTGTGAAAATAAATTGGTTGTGAAGCATTCTGATATTATAGTGATGAGTACAGTGGAAAAATCTATGCTTATGCACAAGGGGGCCAAAGTAAGGTTGCCCGACAATCTAGCTTTTGATTGCTTGACTTTGCAACATTCATAATGTTCCGTTAATGTAATTTGTGTGTGTAGAAAAATGGGGACTCCAGGAGCTAGATTAATATAAATATTTAGTAATAATATACTAATAGAGAGGAAAGAGGGTAAATGTGTAGTCACAGAGAAGGCAATTACAGGAGGAAGTGATCATCTGGTCTGGAGGGTTCATTGACATGTCAGTGCTGAGAACGTCCTTCCCGTTCACAACTCTTTCATTGCCATACTGGTGTTTGAGCTCTGGGAACATCACTAAAAGTTGTGGGTGGGCCACTGTGGCGGCACTGAGTTCTTTGGGTTATGCTTTGCAATCTATTCAGCCTCTGAGAAGATTAATTGTGGTACATAAAAATAAATATATATATAGACAGCAGTATTGGCATCATTTGTGATCAATAATAAGGGCATTATTGGTCTTGACAAAGGATCACAAATTATTCAAAGTTTGGGGCCCAAACTTTATATGGCTAAGGAGGAAAAGCATAGAAAAAAATGGTCTTTTATCATATAAAGTATCTTAGCAAGAGGCATCTAAGGCAGAGAAAGGGGTCCATTTTAACACCTATTCTCATTTTTCTGGGACCCCCCCAATTTGCATGTGTTTATCCGGCATTTGCAGGACAATTAAAGAGCTCTGAATTTGTCTGGGGCCTTGTCATGTGGCTATATTACATTTTATAGAAGCATAGAAATGTAAGGCTGGAAGGGACCTCAAAAGGTCATCGAGTCCAGCCCCCCTTCTCCCCACTCCCCCTATGCTGAGGCAGGATCAAATAAACACAGACCATTCCTGACAGGTGTTTTTCTAACCTATTCTTAAAAACCTCCAGTGGTGGGGATTCCACAGCCTCCCTTGGAAGCCTATTCCAGAGCTCACTTACCCTTATAATTAGAACCTTTCCCCTAATATCTAACCTAAGTTTCCCTTGCTGTAGAACAATTGATCTTGATATCATGACTTTCATTACCAGCACTATTACCTCCTCACACATTGCAATAATAGTTTGAGGTGAAGATTGAAACAATGGGCTTGATCCAGCCCCCACTGAAGTCTATGGGAGCCTTTCCAATCATTTTAATGAGAGCTGGATTGGACCCATGGTGAGACAACAATGACCTTTTTGATCTGCATGAGAAATATAAGATGTTTTGATTTTGTGAGGCAGTCTCTTCCTGGCTGTATTCATTGCAGATGGCCTCTTCTCACCAAAACTGATTTGCACCTGGTCATTTAGGAAGCCTATGGCAGAAACAGGAATTGAACTTAGGTTTTCTCTGCCCCAGTTCAGTGCCCTATCTGCTAGAGATGATCCTTCCCTTCACAATTTCTTGGACTTATCTGCCCTCTCGCTCATACTCTCAAAATCCCTGTGGCGAATAAGGTAATTGCTGACCTGGGAAAGTAGTATTAGGAAAGCATTTAATATATATTTTTAGCAGTCTTCAGTGTAATTAAGCAGATGAGTACAAGGAGAAGAGCCAGCACTATTGAGAGCTGCCTCAATGCAGACCTCCAGAAAGTGCTTTGCAGGCTCAAGCTTGAAAACTGATGGACTAAACTATAAATGAGAGACGGTCTTGTTGTAGCCATGTTGGTCCCAAGATATTAGGAAGACAAAGTGGCTGAGGTGATATGTTTTATTGGACCAACTTCTGTTGGTTAAAAAGACAGGCTTTTGACCTTACACAGAGGTCTTCTTCCAGTCTGGAGCTTTGGGTGAGCTCCAAAACTTGTCTCTTTCACCAACGGAAGCTGGCCAAATAAAAGATATTACATCACCCACCTTTGTCTTTATAAATGAGAGAAGCAGATAAGCAAGGCATAGAAACACAAACACATACTAACAAATTGAAAATTTACTTGAGGGGGGGAATCAATTTACTTGAGGGGGGAGTCATATGTATTCATCCTTCCATAGGTTTCATCTGTTTATTCTCCAAGGACCTGTTCCAAAACAAGCAAAGGGCCTCTAAGCCAAGGGCAGCGCTTTCATTAGGTCCAGTGGGCCTTGAGTTAGGGCCGGGCCCTCGTTAGATTGTAAGATATTCAAGGAAAACACCTGCCAATTATTATTATTAATGATGTATTGTCAAGTGCATATGATGCTATAGAAATAATAAACTACAATAATAATAACACTGAGTATATACTTGGGCACATCAAACAAATATGCTGAAGAAAAATCCAAGATACTGCACCACAGACACTATGGTTTATTTTGAAAACTGTCATTTGATTTTAATTTATGATAAATTAAATGAGTAAAATGGTAAAATGAGAGTTCCCTAAAGCATCTGCTATTAAGGCTTTTCAGAGAAGCAGGATGACACTGCCCAGGAGGCAGATATGAGAATCAAACTGACAGATTAGTAAATTGAGAACTGTGTTATTACACTGCAAATAAAAATGTTCAAGTTGAGCACTGAAGTCCTAAAGAAAACATGTTTGGCAGTAAAACTTGTTGAAATTTTTTAAAAGAAAAGATTTTTTTAATTCAAAGAGCAGCCAATTGTCAACACTTGAGATTTTCCATTGTTTTTCAAAAATGTCATACTTTTAAAAAATGTTTCCTTTAAAAAATTTCATTGAAAACATTCTCATAATCGTTATTGAAAATCTTTATTTACCCAAAACCCTGGCTTTTGACAAACAAAGAATGTTGGTGACCATTTTGATAACATTTTCAGTAAAAATGTATTTTTATGCAGTAAAAAACATTTTTAAACCAAAATGATGAAATTTTTTTTGAAAGAATGAAACATAGTTTGAATATGTCAAAATGAAAACAATTTTGAAATGCTGATATTTTTTGTGAAACTGGTTTTGTATATTTCAACCAGTTCAGTTTGGCAGGCTCTTCTCTGAGTCTCCTGCCTTCTTTTTCACCACAATTCACTCTAGAAAGCAAGATCTCACTTCCCCTAAATAAGATCCATTAAGATACCAAATCAACTAGTTCACAGCCATTTTGTCATTTCTGGAAGTCTAGCTGTCACAGGTCAGGAATTCTGGAAAAGAACAGTAAATGTGGTCCTCCAAAGTTGTGATCTGTACTGATATAGACGTACCACAGTAAATGATGCTGACTGGGTTTTTTTTTGTGTTGTATTGTAGTAGCACCTAGAAGGCCCCATCATGGATCAAAGCCTCATTGTGGTAGGTGCTGTACCCAATAAAATAACTGTGTTCTGCCCATCTCTAAAAACAGAGCCATACTTTCATTTATTTATAGGCATTTTGCATTTTAAGTTGCTATAAAAATGTGGGGGAGAGATTTGTATTTTTAGTGAGAAGTTTGGAATGTGTCAAAATCTTAGCCTAATCATTTCCAGAACAGAATGGCTAGACTTAGAGACACTATCATTTTAAAAATCATATATTTTTAAAATCCTTAGTAACAAAAGGATAGATTGTTTAATATATATTCACACTAGCGGGCATTTACCCAAGTGAGGAGTCCCATTAAATGGGACTATTTGTCTGAGTAAATACCAGCAGAAGGGTTGCATGATCTAGTCCATAAATCATAATTACTGAAACCAATTAATTTAAAAATCCTTTCCTTCTTACCATTAATGTGGTTTGTTTTGCATTTTGCATTTCTCCCAACTTGACCATGAAAATATGTGTGTCGCTTTCACTTTTGTTTACAGTCACTTTCACTTTCTAGTGTTTACACAATAAGGCTATTTTGACTGAATTGAAAACATCCCTCTCCCCCCAGTGAAAACATTTCTTCTAATAGCTGGTTTTCATAAAATCACTTACAGCCAAGAAACTATTCTTTTCATTCAGAGGGCTCAACTCTATTAGCATTGAACAATTAGGAATTAGGCTACCTAAATTATTGGCTTTTTAAAAAATATCAATAAACATCCCTGAGTGAGCGAATATTGGGATTAGTTGTAGATGAAGTTGTGTCTGAGCTTGTCTGACACATGGTTAAATATATGGAACGTGCCGGACTGCAAAGACAGAGAAGAAAAAAGAATCTAATGGAGAAAAAATACATGTAAAGCCACATGGGTACAGTTATGCAAATGACCTTATCAGTGTAACAAAGGCTTCTGCATTGTGTCTGCCAGTTAGGAAACCGCAGCTATTGACATACTCAGCTCCCTCTTCTTGGGCTCATTGGCATTGTACAGATGTGGCTTTAGCCTGTGATGTTGGCAACCATACCGTGAAAACTGATTAAAAAATCCTCTCCTCCTTTATGTCCTGTTAAAAGGTTGGCTGAGATGTTAAATGAATCCTCAACTAGGCGAACACCCGCAAGATGCTTCTGATATATTACAGTATAAGTCTCAGCTAATCAGAACTGGGAGAACATCAGTGGTTTGAGTTAATAGGTATTTGCACAAAAAAGTTTCACTGCTCCTTAGTTAATTCCCCCCTTCTTAGCCCTGGGCTACACTTAAAATGTAGATTGATCTAGCTACCGTGGCTCAGAAGTGTGAAATATTCACATCCCTGAATACTGTACTTAAACTGACCTACCAGTGGAAGAACTCTTCCATTGACCTAGCAACTGCCAGTCAGGAAGGTGGATTACCTACAGTGACAAAAAAACCTCTTCCATCAATGTAGGAAGCATCTATATTCTGGCACTACAGTGGCAGTGCGACAGTTGTGCTACTGAAGCGCCTGTAGTGTAGACAGGGCCTCTGTTTTGTGTTTCAGTTTGAATAAAAAAACAAAGCAAAGTTTAGGGTAAGCTATTGTGTTTCAGGGGTGAAGGGGATGACTCAGTCCCATAAGCAGGCCCAGGTTCTCTTGAAAGGCTTGTGCCTAGGCTGCCTTATGATCCCTTTCCTCTAGATATGTCCCTACTATGATTAGATCCCCTCTGTGGTGTCTTCCCCACACCTGGCCAAATTTTATAGTTATATGAAGGACAGTAAAGATAAGTTATACAGCATTGTGAAAGTTTTAAGGTGTTACGATAACTATATCTATGCAGTCCTAGGGTTCTCCTCAGAAAGTCCTTTCTCTCCTCAGGTAAATTTTGTTGCTCTTCTTTGTGAGCAGCCACAGTCCCCGTTAACTTCAATGGGAGATGGAGATGTTGAGTGCCTCTTAGGATCAGGTCCTTGGGCCAAAATGTTGAAAAGGTCAGGCAGGCATAAATTGTCATGGGAGAGCCCTTTTATGGCTTAGTCAGGATTTGAGCGCCCAGAGGATTTTCATAGCTGGTATTTGGTCATGCCCAAGTTGTCTGAATACCCATGGGGGCCCAATCTGGGGGGGCGGGTACCCAGGTAATATTTCCAGAAGGTCCCAGCTATGCTAAGAGTCTGTTACAGGGGTCCAAAAGGGGGTTGTATCAGAGGATGATTAAGCCAGGAGGCACAAGGTGCTCAAACAGGAGCCCTCATTTGCTTCTGTGCCATCTGTGCACCCTGAAAATGGACAGCACACAGAGCAAGGATTCCCCCGCCTGTTCACATTGGACAGACAGGAGAGAGAAAGATTTAAGGCTTGTCTCCATTCCCCACAGTGCAGACTGTGGGGTGTGAATAGCAGTGCACATCGAAGTGCACTACTGTACCTCTCCTGTGTGTATACTGCGGACACAAACTAAAAGGTTCCTCGTTCATATTAATATAGTCTTCCTCAAACAGGATTACATTAAAATGAACTAGCAAGCTTTTAGTTTGCACCCGCAGTGTCACACAACAGTGTAGCATGTTGGTCAGCGCAGCTATTCACAACCCCATAGTCCAAACTGCAGGGCAATGTAGATATGCCCAGAGACAGAAAGAAACAGAGTGAATGTTCGTAGGACTAGCCCAGGGATGGAAGTGAAGGGCTGGCATTTCAATAGAGGATAAAAGAGTCAGTGAGAAAGAGATAGAAAAGGTCTAGGGCTCACTTATTAGGGTCTGGGAGGTGGTTATGGTAGGTAGCGTAGAGTCAGGCCTGTGGGGAGGTGGTGGTACCGCACCTTTGGGCTGCGTATCATGACACAACTCAAGGAGAATAGGCGGTGTGGAGAGGGGGTCGTGGATCAGAGAAGGAGGTGCCCTTTTCTTGCTAACAAACTCTGTAAGCCTTCAAGGACCTTCCTCTACTTCATTGACACAGGTTATGTAAAGATGCAGGCTTATCCCCCACAAAGCCAGCCAGCATCTCAGTGCTTAGCCAAAGGGAGAACTAGAAAGTTTGACCTAGAGTAGCTGTGTCCTCTCAGTTCTAGTCAGGGTCAGCTCTGCACCCAGCTGCCTTGTCAACCAAAACAAAAAAACAAAAAATAAACCTGTAAGCCTGGTAAAATAGTGTATTTTTACAGATCATGACTCAAGAAATGCTGGTGCATCGCAGAAAACGTTGGTCTCAATTTTGTGCTCATTTGCCCACCATGATGCAATGCCACTAACTTCAGTGGCTATGACATTGGGTTCTAGCCCACACAGATTGAGTTTAGAACTTTGAGTTTAGAAACACATCTGCTTCTGTATCACTTCTTTTCTGGATTTCTCTTATCCCCTTCTTCATTGCTATCACCATTTGCATGGCAACAGGGTCTTAATTTCTTACCCACCACAGCTGCAATCTAGCAGGAGACAAAGCTATTCTATTGAGTTATGAAACACTCTCTGCTCTCTCCTTGTTTTCTTTCTCCGCCATAGCCGATTCCACCCAGGTTTTTGTGGACAGACAAAAGGTTCCTCTTGTCAAATGAACCCCCTCCTCCTCCTACCTGATTCCGTCAGCAGAGCTGCAAAAGCATGACTGTGACAGCACTAAATGAATAAGGGTGAGGCTGATCAGACAAGAGCGATATCTTTACACACACATACCTCAGTGACCGTGGGGGAGGAGGAGGGAAATTCAGAAAAAGTTCCACATGAGGCTGTAACAAAACAATGTGCTATTTAAAGATCATGGTAGTGGCCCTTTGGAGAGTTAATTACTTCTACTCTGTCAAATAAAACCCTTCTTAGGAACAGAGTAATTGATATATTCAGTCAGACCAGTGGCCAGTGCCCGCTGCTTTAGAGGAAAGTGTAAGAAACCCTCCTGTAAACAGTTATAGAAAAACCTGTGCACAACAAAACTTCCTTCCTAACCTCCATTAGTCAGAGCGCAGGAGCCTTTGGCTTGTGCGCATGAAGGTTTGTATCTTTTCTTCAGAAGCTACCTGTGGTGTCACAAACCGGGGCTTATGTTTGCATGCATATAATGTACAGACCATATTTAAATTATGAGTTATAGAATTTAAGGCCAGAAGGGACCATCAGATTATCTAGTCTGTGTATCACAGGCCACCAACCCCACCCAGCACACTAAACCCAACTATTGAAATTAGACCAAAGCACCTCAGCCCACAGGAAACTAGATTTATATGCCACAGACAGAGAGCAGGAGGTATCGAAGTGCCCCAGTGCCTGAGACCCCAGCAATGGCAGGGAAGTGATTAAGTGAGATACACCCAGATAATCCTGGCAAGTGACCCACACCCACATGCTACAGGGGAAGGCGAAAACCTGCGAAATCACTACCAATCGGACCTTGGGGAAATGCATGTTCCAGGTTTATTGCCCACCAGAGCTGGAGCAGATTTACAACTTGTGATTTGCAGAGTTTCCTGGGGAAATTTTTTTGCCTCTTTGCACCTCCTCCACACCTTAACGTGTCATTTTGTGTGAAATTGTTGATGAAACCGCTCCTTCTTTCAGACTGACAGCATCATCCAGAACTGCAGCTTTGTGCATGTCCTCAGTGCAAAGCCAGAGGGCCCCTGTCACTTGAAAAAATTAACATACTCAAACAATGATTTCCAAGAAGATGGTCTCCCTCTTTCAAGTTCTTAGCAAAAAATGAAAGGACTTCAATTTCAAATAGCTTTGCATTGATTCTGTGCCCTGCATAATCCATTAGCTTATTTTCCAACATGTAGAGCCTGCAACTGGAGAGGAAGAGCACAGTCAGAGCACCCTGAGAACCAAGGTCAGAGGGTATCCTCTCCCCAAAATATAGTTCCTCTTTCTCCTCCCCTCTCTTGTTCCCTCCCTCCCCACTGTGTGTGAATACCTCTATCATTCCCCCCTCCCCATTTTTATGTCTCTCTCATTTTCCCCTCACCTTGCTCGCTCTCTCTCTCTCTCTCACACACACACACTTTGGTTTACAGATGGTAGTGGAGACATGAGTGTGAGAGTGTTGTAAGTGGAACAACTCCATGCAACTCTCAGTGTGACCTGGTGTGTCTTCTTTTTTCCATACTCTGGCACGCCATTCACTAAGCACCCTCTGCTCTTCTTGCTTCATCATTGAAGCGTATTTCTGAAAGTTGCCCTTGCTGTCAGCGACTGGTAGCAAAAGCAGCTTCCAGGGGTGCTTAACTTCTGACATAGCATTCTTAGTTGATGGTGCTATATCGGCTGCAGGAGCAAATGACACAGGAACAGGAATATCCAAATTCAGGCAAGTGCGACAGTGTGGGATGAGCAGATCGAAATGGTGTATTTTTCAGACATTCTTTTATGCAAGTTGTTTTTGGATCAAAATAGAGGTAATCTGGGAGCAATTTTGAGTGGCTGTAGCTCTAGCAGCTTTGAATGACTTGAAGGGCATGAGAAATGTGACTTAATAAAATTTGAAACTCACGCATTTGCATTCATGAGTGCAGCGTGAGTGTGGATTACTGAGTTTTGTGAATAAACTAGTAGGTGAGCAAATTTGCTTATAAATCTGGGTTCCTGCATCACAAAATATGCCTTGTTTATTTTGACAAATATAGTTTATAGAGCTTGTTGAAATTTCTATTGACATTTTCATCAAAAATTTGAAGAAAAAAATTGAAAAAACATTTCAAGTACATTTTCACTCTTTTTTTCTGCATTTATGATCCCCTATGGTAGTTTAGTTTCTAAAACATCTGACAATACAGGATGCTAGTAAATTTGCAGACCATCATATTTTTCACTCCGCTTGCATGTGCAATCCCTTCCCACGACCCTTTGTCTGTCTTGTTAGTTTTGATTGTAAACTCTTCGGGGCAGAGACTGTCTCCTACACTAAATTTTACACTGCCTGGCATATTGGGACCCTAATCTCAGTTAAAGTCCCTAGACGGACTCTAATATGAATAATAAATAAAAGTAATGAAGTCTTAATAATATGTGACCTCACTCACAACCCTATAACCTTATAACTAGTCTGAAAAGTAGGGTGAGTATGTTTTTTTAGATCTTCTGTTTCACTTTTGGTTCATAACTTGATCCTAGGCTGAAAATGTATATTGTGAATTATTTGCTGATATATATATTATGTTTTTGGCTTGGGAAAAAATGTCATACCGATCTTTTTGGTTCTGGGAGTGAGCCTCTTGGGTCTGCCTCTCAGTGACAGCAGCAAGATCAAACCGCTTCTGGGGCTGGAATAACACAGTGGGAGTGCTCGGGGGTTTGGCTTTTAATTTGATCCTTCCTGTTGTCCCATTTAGAGGCATGGGACATGTTCTAACCCCTGTCCTCGCCCAGTGCAAACGTGACGGAATTACTTCTCTACTGACTATGGTGGGTTTGGAGGCAGTTTGGAATGCATCTCAGGAGCAGTCCTACTGTAAGGCAACGCCACATGAGGAGAGAGCCTTGTCTAGTGCAGTCAGAGGTTATTTTGAGCCCCTGACCACACCTGTAGGCAATGCTTCCTTGGAGTAGTGATTGCTTGCAAGTCAAAGCAATGGGGTTTTGGTTCAGTAAGGAGCCCCTGAGAAACTAGGCGGAGACTAGACCTTTTACACACTTGGCAGCTGGGCTTCCAGCATCTTGGGGTGAAGGATGTTTTGCATCATGTTACCAGTGGCACTTTTCCCTTTGTTTCTCAGGGCACTGTTAGAAAGCTGAACCACAGTGCAATCCCTGGAGCTGGAATTCACAACATTTGCAAATTGGCACTCAAGGGGTTAACACTTAATGGCAGCTAAATCCAGGTTGGCTTTTGCATAAAGGAGAGAGCAACTCATATGTTGATCCAGCATAGCAGGCTTTTACAGCCCTGCTGGACTAGCAATCCAGCAAAAAATGGCTGTATGAAGAGAGAAATAAGTCCTGCAATGAAAAACCCCTTGGGTCATGTGTGCTCCATGTCTTCACCCTGAATGTAAGTGAAACCTTCTGTGCTCTGCCTTACTTAATATTTCCAGGCAAATTGAACCATGGACTTGGCAGCTTTGCCAAGTTCTGCTTTTACAGTAGCAGAGCAAATGTGATCATGACTCAGAATTATTGGACCCCAGATGCTGAGGAAGTGAGCAAACTTCTTGTTGTCTTACAGTGGACTCTTCTGTGTCTAAAACTGGTTTCATATTCTGTGGAGACACCCTGGAAAACATGCTGATGATGTATTATTTTTCACAGTCATGGCTTAGTTAGGGACCGAAAACCTAGCCAAAATTCCTTAAGACTAAAGGACCCAGGGAACTTTTCCCCATGGTGTGGGCTTTTGAAAAGAAATATCCTTGGGAGAAGAAGGCAGCTCCTTAGCACAGGGGGTTTGCAGTATCCTAATATGCCGTAGCTGGAACTTTGCTGAATTAGGAAAGTGTGAGGCTTGAAAACGTCTGCTCCATTCAGAATGACAAAATCACTTCCTGGTGCCTCTTTTTAAGCACTGAGGCCTCCTTTGTGTTTGCAACCACTGGAAAGATCCCGGTGACCAGAAGGATGACAGGTCAAGTGATAAATTACCGAAAGTGCCATCTTAAATCTAGCAACCTGATTCATGATAAAGGCAACATTTTCCTTTGATTTTTAGATTCCTCTGATGTGTTGTTTAATGGCAGCATGAAACAATACTTCTAATTCCACCACTATTCTACCTTACCTGAGCTGGAATAATATCTTTACAATGGGAAGAAGCGCTGTTAAATGATTGGAAAGTCAGCAGTGGACTAGGTTAGGGAATGGGCTAAGACAATGGCAGTCAGTTTATGATTTATGTAGTTGTTTCTTTGTTTATTCAGGCTTTGTGCCTGATAGCCATAAAATGGGCATACAGTATAATCACTCCTCAGCTGAGAGGCACCGCAGGATGTGTGAATGCAAATATTGTTGTTTTTATTAATAATCATCTTTAATGGTTGCAGTAATAACTGTCTAATGCTTTCTGTGTGATTTACTGTCTTTCAAAAGGAAACCATAACAACATTTAGTTTAAGCCTAACATTTGACCTAGCTTAAAAAAATTGCATGACTTAACAATAATATCACGGAGAAGTTTAAAAATATAAACTCCTATAGGACAGGGGTTCTCAGACTGGGGGTTGGGACCCCTCAGTGGGTCGTAAGATTACTATGGGGGGAGTCACGAGCTGTCATTCCCTGCGCATGGCTGACAACCAGAGCCCTTTAGAGCTGGGTGGCCAAAGAACTGCAGTTGCTGGCCAGGTGCTCTGAAAGCAGTGCCACCTCCAGCAGCAGTGCAGAAGTAATGGTGGCATGACATGAGGTAGGGTGGCATGGCCTGGGAGGGTCGTCACTTCTGGGGGGAAGGTTGCACAGCCTGAAATATTTTCTAAGGGGGTCCCAGCAAAAACAGTTTGAGAACCCTGCTGTAGGACAATCTCTGCTACCCCTACCTGCAAAGCAGTGTGTTGCTACTGCTTGCTGGGTCTAAGCAGTTGGTTAACCAACATTACTCCAGGCTCTGCTCATGTTATTTGGGATTTATTGGTGTGCAAGCAAGGAAATAAGCAAGAGAAGACATTTATTTTTGCTCCTTTGGAAAGAGGAAGAGGGAAAGCAAAGTGTGCTCCATGGAAAACAGCCAGGATCTGTTGGGAAGGAGTCAGGGGTGGATTAAGACTGTAACTGGGAACAGATCCAACCAAACTTTTCCCTATCTCCATTCCCCAGACAGCTGCCCAACTAAAAGTCACATGACCCCCTACTGTCCTTATTTACCATCACATTGGGACGTGACTTGAATGATTGACAGTCGATGGACCCAAGCAAATCACCTCCTTCTCTGGGTATTGCCTCCACAGTGCGGAGAGAGGGGAGTGACTCGCAGCCATCAGCTGTGCTGTGTTGTGTTGTCTGCAGCTTACTGATCCTTGCTGCATTAGGGCCCTCTCTGAATGTGGTGTCCACATGCGAGGATCCTGCCTTGATCCTCCCCTGGAAGAAATGGTATTTTCAGGTGTCTAAGAGGGCTTTGCAAACTGTGCAGAGGGGAGAAAAGGGAACTGGTGGGGATAATATGGACTTTAAAAAACTGTTTGACAATGCCTCTTTAATGAGCTCCTGGAACATTAGTAAGTCCTTTCTCTACTGCTAGCTCACTCCTCCAACTGGTAATTGCCTTGTGCATAGTCCTGAGCATCTGGCATGGCCACTTTAGTACATAAGACCTAGGTATATTGCTGTGAATAATGATCAAAGCATTGTGCGGAGGAAACTTACACAAATGCTCACGTGCACTTTAGAGACAAGGTAGAGCTACATCCATACATGACAAATATGCACTGCGGGTGTAGGTGTGACTAGCTTTGCAAACACATAGTGAGTGAGTTGGCTGAAGATAGCATTGCTGTAATTAATGAATTGTTCTATGCTTTCTTTGAGTGCTGTAGTACTTGACAAGGACAATCCAAAATGCTGCACCTTACAGGAGTACCACTGTAGGCCTAGTCCTAAAGTGCATGTTTTACTCTGTTTTTACTCAGTCCTGACTTAAGCACGCTCCGAGTGAAGTTAGTGGAAGGAAGAGAAACTGTGGGTCGAATACTGATTTAATGGTGTAACTCCACTGACTTCAGTAAATTACTCCAGGGTTACACTGTCATAACTGAGATCTGATTCCAGCCCAGAATAAAGGCTTTAGGATTTGGCTTGCATTGTTCTGGGGTGGTTACTCTGGTATTTTATTTAGAAGAATAGCATGCAGTTGTGCAGTAATTTTGTAGGGTGCTTTCCTCGGTTGCTAATCTACATCTGTGAAGAAAAGTTAAGCTATGGAAGAAGGAACTTTTCCCTTGTTTAATTTTGGAGAGTTTGCTCTCTCTCTCTCTCTCCCCCACCCTTCCTTTTTCCCCACCACATTTTGTTTTTTTATTTTTTGGTGACTTCATCTGCCATCATTAATCAGTAAGTTATCTCAGCCTGGCAAACTAATTTAGAGTGCTGCGTGTGCATTTGATCAGCAAATGCAAACCATGTGTAGTGTCAGCAGGTCAGGAGAGGTGATGGAACATGGGATTTTCACTTCAGTTCCAGAAAGGGCTATAGCTGCTTCCAGGAAGCTGCATTTGGCATTGGGTGTGGGGAATTGGAAAGATTTATTTCCCTGTACCAGAGCTCAGAGCCTCATCGTTCTACTCGAGCACTTTCCAATCAATACGTTTCTCACAGGCTCTCCAAAGGCTGCATCAGAAAAACAATGTTATCTATTTATTATTATTTCATTATATGACATGGTAGCCCTATAGATCAGGGTGTCTGGAGTTTGCACACAGCCAGTCTGCTGAGTGGGCAGTTAAGAGCTTTTCACAGGGTGCGGAGTAAGCCCTTAGGCAAAAGTTAAAGCTGGTAATTAATACCTGTGTGACCTGCAGAATTCTACCTCTCGTTAATTTCTCTAGCATTTATACAGAAAAACACCGCATGCATGGTGCACACAGGGCTCACAAGCACAAAGCATGCCCTTTACTTGCGTTCAGTGTAAACACCGTTACCAGAACTAGCAGAAGCCCCCTCCCCCTTTACTTTAGTCCCGTCTCCCATTGCAAACAGTCTCTGAGCCCCTTCTTGAATTTCAGGTGCTTGGCTTTTGCTGTTATTCTACAGCTGCTAGCTTTCTGCCAGGGCTGCGGGGAGGTCTGCATTCTGCCATTGTAATTAAAGCCAGTTTTACAACATTTTTTTAGGATGTGCAAGACGTGTTTGGGTAAGGCGTGCTAGTCCCCTCACTCCCCTGCCTAGCACTCCTCCAATCCCATCTTCCCCAGTCCAGTTGCTCTCCTCCCGAGACACACCCTTCAGTCAGTTTTCCCTCCACCAATCAATGCTCATCCCCCACTTAGTCCTCTGTGGAGTGTGAAGGTGGCGTATGAACACTTTGGCCTGGCTGAGGCCTTTTCTGACAGACTCTCTTTACCATGCTACCCATGCCTAACAGCTGGTCTCTGGGCCCCCATCTGCAGGACCAGCTTTCCATTAAGGGAGGGCACAATCCCTGCCTGCCAGCAGCAGCGCTGGCCCTGCTACGATTACTGTCTAAGTGACACTTGCCAAGAGCAGGCAGTTTGGGAGTCACCATTCACAGCCCAGTAGCCCCCTAGGGGCACTTACAGCAGTCCATGAGCCGACAGGAAGTAGGCATGTCCCCATTACAGGGCCGCATCACACACACTTTCCCAGTTGGCAGCACACCCAGTTCACTTGTAGTGCTGCCCACTTGTCTCCAGGCAGGTGAGCGTGCCCCAAAGCCACCTGTCTGTGTCTGTCACCAGCCCCCTCCTTCATCCCCAAAGTATTGGGAGTAGGAGAAATTCCCTACGGAGAGAAAAGCCCTTAACCCTCCCGCTTTGTCCATCCTTGGGACACACTGTCTTACATGGCTTCCGGCCACCTCCTACTGACCACCCGTGCTCACACCAACTGGGAAAGCATCAGCAACAAGGATGATGGTGCCACTGGTTGGAATGGAGGGAGTTCAGCTCCACTCTCGGGTTCTTGGCATTGGTGCGTGATGTGTGATTCAGCTTAAAACCTCTTGACACCATTAGCTTGAGGCTACTTAACACACAGATCTCCAGCCATGGAACAGCTCTGTGTGGTTTGTGCTTTGTAGTTCCCGTGGTATTCATCATTCCTCTGAGCACTGGGAAGCAGGAGAGAAAGGGGTAAGCAGTAAGGGAATGGTGAGCAGTAGTCAGACGTAACATTTTTATAGCATTTATCATTTATTTTTTCATCTCCTTCCTCTGAAACCTCTGGGATGGCCACAGCTGGAGAGGGGACATTGAACTAGGGGGAGAGAGGGAGGAGGCAGGGCTCTGAGATGGCATCAAGCATTCTCTCTGTCTCAGTGCTTGCTCGGCTTGTTTTTGCTCACATGCTCAGGGTCTAACCAATCACCATACGTGGACCATGAATGACTTTTCCCCTCGGGTCAGATTGGCAGTGACCTGGGGAGTTTTATGCCTTCTTCTGCAGCATGTGGGTGTTGGTCACTTCCCAGAATTATCTGGGTCTAGCTCATTTAATCATTTCCCTGTCATTGGAGGGGCCTCAGGCTTTTGCGCACCTCTGTCCTTCCTATTCTCTGCCTGTGGCACATAACAGGCTAGTCTCCTGCGGGTTGTAATACTTGGGTCTAATGTTGGTTGTTGGGTTTAGTGTATGGGTGGTCTGTGATGTGCAGCAGCTCAAACTCGATGACCTGGTAGTCCCCTTCTGGCCTTCTACTTTATGGCTCTATATTCAGAGCACTCAATAAATCCTCATTGTAGCCTTTTGCATTTTCTTCCTTCCACAGATGAAGAAACTGAGATAGAAAGGTGAAGTGATTTCACAAGACCACACACTGAATCAGTGGCAGAGCCTGGATTAGATCCCAGGCTTTCTGGCTCTTAAGCCTATGTTTGGTCCTTGAGACCACACTACCTTAACAGTCACAGAAAGGGAAACCCACTCTCTTACCCCACGCTGCATCAAAGACACCCCTCTCTGCAATGGCAATGTGTGATGTGATGTGAGTAATACAGCACCTCACAGATTATTAACAACACAAAGCGAGCCTCTACTTCAGTGCAGAGTGCGTCCGTTATTAGCATACATTCGCTATTTGTGAACATTGCCAGTGCAGTTTTCCCACTGGTGAATTGTGTATTGTTCCGTAGTCAGGGCTTCCCTGCCTGATGCTGCCAGAGTGATGATACTTGGCTCCCTGGATGTACAAAACCAAGCTGCTGATTTGCATGTGCTGATCCCTTTGCTGTTTGCCCAACTGTGACAAGTACTTTTCAGTGTGGGAGTGAAAACAATTCCATCTGCCCTCTGGAAAGGATGAATGAACAGGGAGTCTTTTCTTTTTTTCCTTTCTCTGTCTCCCCTCTCCTTCTTGCCTATAAGGCATTAGGATGGAATCTCCCAGCCTAAACGGAACAAAAAAATATCTAATGTATGTGTGAATGCTGTGTGAGTAGCATATGATTTATATATTGAACTTGTGACCTCATGTATTGACTCACATTGGAACTAATGTGAAAAGGGCCTTTTTCATACTGTATCCTACACTTCCCACTCATGTGTAACGTACATCTAAAATACGTGATTTACTGCATAAAGTACATATATGAAATATATATGTTCTTTCCTTTTATGGGAAGAGGGAGATACCGAACATTAGTGTTGCCAGTGTCAAGACTGGGTATCATTCTAAATGATGTGCCCTAGTTCACCCAGAAATTTTGGTATTATATAAAAATTTCTGAATGAAATTCTTTGTGGCTTTAATTATGCAGGAGGGAAGACTAGATGATCATAATGGTCCCTTTAGGCTTTAAAATCTATGAATGTATGAATTATCATGGAGAGCCTACACAGCTTGGTGTTGTTTTAATGCCCAGAGCAAGCACTTCTTTAGGGACCTGCAGTTGCCTCACTGAAAACTTTGAATGCATGGCATTTAAAATAATTTAATTCTGAAGTGTGTGTGTGTGTGTGTGTGTGTGTGTGTGTGTGTGTGTGTGTGTGTGTATGTTTGTGATTTCACTCCCCCCCCCGCTATTTACGCCAGCTGTTTCAGAGGAAAGTGTAAACCACCCCGCCAGTTTCTCTTTATTGCACCTATTTTTGCAAAGCTACAATATTGAGGATCTGGGAGTGGATTTCTTCCTAACTTCAAGTGGTTATCAGTTTGAGCCCTTGAGCATGAGAATTGATCACCCTCATCGTTTTTATCCCAGATATTGTAACAAATGTCAGAAGCAGGACTTCAGGTGAAGAATAAACAATAGGAATAGATAATATATTAAGATACCAAGATCCAGCCTGCCGCATCAGAAAGGCAAGTGCATATTTTTCTCCCTGCTTAATGCATATAGTGCTTCAAGACTATAAGAAACAGTATAAATTATTTTATTTTATTGAAACTAATGCTCAGAAGCTGACAAACGACAGGCTAGATAGAGAATGTGATGGAGTCTGTCAGAGCCTGGAGTAATAATAACAATAATTCTAGCTCTTATATAGTGCTTTTATCCATGGATCTCAAACTCTTTACAAAGGTCAGCAGCAGCATCCCTGTTTTTCCCCATGGGGAAACTGAGGCACAAAGAGGTGATGTGTCTAGCCCACAGTCATTCAACAGGTCAGTGGCAGAGCCGGCACTAGAACCCAGATCCCCAAGCCAGTTCTCTATACTTAGGAGGCGGTGTTGCCTACTGTCATCTCACTGGTTTAATTGGGAATTTTTGAGGAGAAAGGCACTGCCCAAGGGACTTGGACCAATGCCCAGGGAGGTCAATGGAAGTCTTTCTGTTGATTTCAGTAGTCATTGGATCAGGTAGAGCGTGGTGCTCATTTTGTAACACAGCTCTGATCATCCTCACTTGTTTGTTTTGTTTGGAAATGCTTTTGTTACTTTCATGTGATGCAACAATGGCTCTTTATTAAGAATAAATATTATTAAGGATAAAGGGTAGGGGGAATATAGAAAGAGTCTGTTTTCTTGCACAGTGTCCCTGGTAATAAAGATCACTGGGAAAGCAAATGGCAAACATAGAACACAACATCCACAAACATAATCAGGGTTCATTTTCTTTTATGGAGAATATATGACAAACGTTTTCATTAAGTATCAGCAGGTCTGTATAGTTAGGTTTCCTCTATGCCTTAAAACCCCCTTGAGCCACACAGCCCTCCCTTTGATAGTTTCATGAAAAGAAAGGTATCTGTTTTAATAAGAAAAAAGAGGAAAATAACTGTAGAAAATATGTGATACTCTATAGGGCAGCCTTGTTTGTGAATGGAGCTTTCCATGAGGCGTCAGCAGCTCTTTCAGTGACGTTAGCGTGCCTCACACTTACTCACACAGCTGTATCTGCGCCTCCACAGAAAGCCTCTCTGGAGTGAATTGATTCAGCACTGCAAAGGAGCTGTCATGCAGTGAACAGAGTGCTTTGAAGCAAATAGTTCCACAGGAAAGTGAGGGAGGGATGAGAAGATCAAGGAGGAGAAGCAGTTAACCTGTTTTGTTTTGCCTCTGATAGCGCTTAGTGTCTCTGTAGTGTTTTGAGCACACACACTCTCATAATACCCCCGCAGTAGGAGGTAAATATCATTACCTCATTTTACCAATGGGGAAACTGAATTAGAGAGGCAAAGTGATTCAGTGTCAGAGCTAAAGTAGACTGTACAGAGATCTACACAATGAAATGTTACTGTGTCTGAATAACAGTTGCCAACATGATGCTGAACACAGTTTGTTTTGATTTATACAGAGCAGTGAACTGTGTCTCCACTGACTCACTTAACATAGTTGTGTTCAGACAAGGCAATATTTAATAGTATAGACCAGGTCAAACAGAAAATATTCACATACCAGCTTTTGGGATCTGGGCTTGGAGAGGGAATAACTTTCATTGCTTGTGATATATTCTGTAAAGGGATGTGCTGCAAACTATGAAATGTGCTGATCACATGAGATTATTATATTGCTGTGCCAGAAAACGGAGAGGATCCTGTTTGTTTTTTTTAAAAAGCCCTGATCTTTTAGCAGAAGGCACAGTGCAGTTCAGAAGTTAGTGTCTTGCTTCATCTTTTGGATTTTTAATCAAAACTCTAGTTGGATTTCCATTTTACCAAAGTCCCGGTGATGAATAGAGATCAAAATGCAGGTATCTGCTTCTACTTGTTTGTAATTAAATTGCACTGAGCAGCTACCCAGAGATAGTCACTGAAATCAGCTTTAGAGACGTAGAAGGTTACTCCACTATCCTATCATCACTGGAGAGACTGGTTCAAATCACAGAATAAGTCACAAATTATTTTGATAGTCTCATTTTCCACACTAACTGGCACCATTGGAAGCCTCTGCTCAGAAGTGGCTTAGAACTCTTCCGGGTCCGAGTTGAGGTGCATTGACACAGCTGATTGAGGATCCAGAAATAAAATAGCAGGGAGTGCTCCATACCAGGAATGGCAAGCTTTGGAATAAGGAACTGAGAGGAGGCAGCGCTGGAAGAGAGAGAAGTATTATTGCCCAGGTTTGAGGTGCACAGGCAGAGCTGGTGGTAGGGGCACAAAGACTAGAATAGCAGGGTAGCAGTTCAAAAGAGATCCACTGACAGAATGGCATATCAAAAGCCTCTACAACCTGTGCCCTTACGGTTGTTGGCCATAGCTGTGCCAACTCTTCCTTACTTCGATGATCCTGGATTAATTTTTGTTGAAAAAGAAAAATTGTTGGGGAGCAGTTTTTAATTATCGTTAGGATTTACTGTAAAGCTCTATAGACACACTTGGTGTTTATCTTAGAACAAAACCCAGCTTCCTTGCTCTATGCAGTGGTTTTCAAGCTTTTTTCATTTGCAGACCCCTAAAAAATTTCAAATGGAGGTATGCACCTCTTTGGAAATCATAGATGTGGTCTATGGACTCCCAGGGATCCACTGACCACAGGTTGAAAACCACTACTCTAGAGAGTACAGTCTAGTTCTGCTATGATGCCTATCTAACACATCTCCTCCTGTAGGAAGATACACATTTAACCTTTCTTGGGAAAAGGAGCATTTAGAGACTGGAACTTTGAGGACTAAACTAGAAAATGTTTTGGAATGCAGCATTTCCTAATGACATGGTTGTATATGTAGAAACCTTAGACAATGGAATTCGTTCCTTGAACCTCAGTCGCAACACTTTTTAGACCATGGTGCCCATCGATTTGCATAGACCTTCCCCTCAGGATGGAGCTACAGAAAACAGCCTCATCTCAGTGATCCCACTCTAACCAATGACTAAATTGAGGGAGGAGTAGAGAATTTAGGTCCTCCTGCAGAGAGAATTAGATGTGATTCTTCTTTCTGTAAGTGGCTCATAATATAATGCTAAGGGGGTACATTACAAATGAAGAAAGATTTGATAAATTGTCCTTCTGTTGAGTATACCGCTGTTCAGATTAGCAGCATCTCATTTATTTTGGGAGTCAAGTATGTCTTCATCTGTAGCTCCAGAAGTTTGCTTTCAATTCCCCTCCTGACTCAAATTCAGTTCTGTATGTAGTTTGGTGCTGGGGCTTTCCAATTAGCTGCTTTGGTAATCTGAATCTTTGCATACCAGCAGAATAGAATGCACTACCCGTGACTTTTTTTTAAAATTTTATTTGTATTTTTAGTGCTGACAAAAGGGCTGCGTATCATTTTTTTTAAAAATAATCAACTAGGAGATGTGTAGTTATGCTTGCAAAGATTGGGGTAATCAGTTTCACAGAATAGTGTGCCAGGAAGAAAACGTCTTCCCATGTGGAGCAGCATACAATCAGCCAGGTGCAATATGGGAATGGGTGGTTCATCTTACTCTCAAGTGTAAGATTTTTATCCACTGCCAGGGGCTATGTACCAAAGATCTGATCAGATATGGCAAATTTTATGTTCCTGTACACAGTGTGAAGCTTTCCTTTCTGCATAACACATTGTAACAAGTCAAACAATGAGTCATCTCATAAGGGGAAAAGGAGAGGAAGCTTTTATCTTCCAGTGGATAGGAGATAATCTGCCTGCCTGTCTATCTAGGTATAAGCAGCTGCCTAAAAATTATGCTGTCTTTTCTCCATGGGAAGGAAGCTATTTTAAAATTGTATGTAAGACTAATATTTCAATCTCACTCATCCCGGTCTCATCCTGTGCTCAATAAATCCATGGCCAAACTGTCTGATTTCACTGATAGCAAGATCAGGCACCAAGACTAAACGAAAGCCTTGTCTATACACACAAGTTGTATCGCTTTAACTATATTAGTATAATTAAAGTGATTCAACCCTGCTAGTAAAGGCACAGTTATATCAGAACAAATGTGCTTATATCAGTATAATATGCAGTATATTTGTAGCAGTGTTAGTCCTAGGATATTAGCGTGACAAGGTGGGTGAGGTAATATTGTTTACTGCTGTGGCTCTCAACCTTTCCAGACTACTGTACCCCTTTCAGGAGTTTGATTTGTCTTGAGTGCCCCCAAGTTTCACTTCACTTAAACTACTTGCTTACAAAATCAGACATAAAAATGTCACAGTACACTGTTACTGAAACATAGCTTACTTTCTCATTTTTACCACATAATTATAAAATACGTCAATTGGAATATAAATATTGTACTTACATTTCAGTGTATAATATATTCAGCAATATAAACAAATCATTGTCTGTATGAAATTTTAGTTTGTACTGATTTTGCTAGTGCTTTTTTCATAGTCTGTTGTAAAACTAAATGTAGAAATATCTAGATGAGTTGATGTACCATCTGGAGGACCACTCTGTACCCCTAAGGGCATGTATACCCCGATTAAGAATCATTGGTTTATTAGACCATCTTCTGTTGGTGAGAGAGCAAGCTTTTGAGCTCTTTTTTTAATATAGGCTATTTCTGTGTAGGAAGGGGACTAAACTATAGTTATATCTAAACTAGGGGTTGTTCCAGTATAATTATATTCTTAAAAATCACACACACACCCCAGACAAACATACCTGTACAAGAACTATGTGTAGTCCAGCACAGCTGCTATCCAGCCAGTTGAAAGCTGTGGTCTTGTTTAGTAATGAGGCAGACCCATGCTGATTAATAGAGCACTTCACAGTAAGATGCTGGGGTTTGGATGTAACCTTGTATTGCTCCCCCAGACCACTCTCAGGCTTTGCAGCCAAATGTGGTGGGTGATTCACTAGTCCTTTCCCAGAATTGCATGCTCTTTGTTCCAATTTCTCAACATGATCACCATGTTTCTATTGCCCACAGGCTTGCAGCCAGTTTACTGGAGCAGGGATGACGTCGCCCAGTGGCTCAAGTGGGCAGAGAAGGAGTTTTCCCTGCGGTCGATTGACAGCAACACTTTTGAGATGAACGGCAAAGCTCTCCTGCTTCTGACAAAAGAGGACTTTCGATACAGGTCTCCTCATTCAGGTGAGGCTCATCTAAACAAGGAAAGATAGAGCCACACAGGGGCAGGGAAGAGACAGAAACAAAGACAGACTGTGGGAAGGGAACCATGAAAGGTGGGTTGCAGAGACAAGAGAAGAGAGCCATTGTTGGCATGGGAAGGGAGAGACAAGGACAGCCATGCAGACTACGCAAGGGAGAGGGGAGGATTGAAACAGCCAGTAAAATAAGAAAGGGTGGGGGAGAGGCATCCAGACACCCTTGAACTTTAAGAGAGTTTAGATCCAAATCCAAACTGTGAGTGCTTGGCCAATCTCTAGATAAAATTTTCTGGAAAGCCGAGAGAAAGATTACCTGGCAACTTCCAGCTCTGTCCTTTAATACTTATCAGTTCCCAGCCCAACTACAGCAGTGAGTTAATCAACTGCTCCAACGTCTTAAGAAGCTGGCATTAGCATTCTGCCTCATGCTGCTAAAAGCTCCAGCAAAACTCATCCCCCAAGACCTTTTCTCTATTTTACGGCTCCCGTGGGCTTTACATTCCTTTGCTCAGACTCACTCACATGCTGGATTCCAGCCCAAGGCAGAGCACAGGCAGGTGTGTGAATCAATCTACCTCTTGACAAATTATTTAGTCATTTACTCACACAGAAGATTTAGAAACATGTGTCTGTCAACTGTCTGTATTTATATTCCTGCAGTCTGTCCCATCCAGCATTACAATCACACTGAACCTCCTCCCTCTCCTGGGTCAGGGTCATTTCACTAAATTTGAATGAATGGTTCTAAATAAAAGTTGTTAGTTTTCTTTTTATGACCGTACAAGGTATCTGCTGCTAAATAAAAAGGCTTGTAATTCAGTCAGCTCCCAGAGAGACTTGTACAACTTGAACCGAGTGCCTGGAAAATAGCTGCTATCAGACTTCCAATGCAAAGACACAGGAATACGGATGGCGTTGCACTAACTAATCAAGATGTGGAGTAATTCCAAATGAAGCTAACCTCCCCAAAGGCACCTTCCTCTACGAGCATCCTCATACAGGATCTGGCTCATCCTTTTTTCATATAGGCCCTGATTCAGCAAAGCACTTGAACATGTGTTTAAGTCCCATTGGTTGCTTAAGAAATAAATAAATAAAGAGGTGCAGGACTACTTTTCTGGTGTTTTGTATGTTATACCTGTTATGCTGGGTGTAACTGGCCTTCCCTTTTCCCCAGCACCAGTTGTCTTTGGGAGACCCCTCTCTTATTCCTGCATGTACTGTTACTGCACTTGAGGTCAGCTGGATTTAAGCATCCATGGGCTGGGGCCTAAGCATTCCTTGGTTCTAGAATTCACTTTCTCCACTGTGAATGGAGCTCATACTTTACTGAATCTGAGGCTTGGTTTTATTGATTACTGAGCTATGAACCCAATTTAAAATTTATTTTAATTTTTTTTATTGTAGCTGTTGACAAACTTTTGAGAAAACATTCCGTTCACACCTGCTAAATCTATGCCACATACAGAAATAACAGGCACAGAGGTTGCCCTTAAAAACTTTTAGAGTACTATAGGTAACTAAATAACATCATAGCAGTGTAGGACTGGAAGGGACCTCAAGATGTTTTCTAGTCCAGTCCCCTGCACTCAAGGCACAACTAAGTATTACATAGACCATCCCTGACAGGTCTTTCTCTAACCTGCTCTTAAAAATCTCCAACGAAAGAGATCCCACCACCTTCCTAGGTAATTTATTTCAGTGCTTAACTACTCGGAGAGTTAGGAAGTTTTTCCTAATGTCCAGCCTAAACCTCTCTTGCTGCAATTTAAACCCATTGCTTCTTGTCCTATTCTCAGAGGTTAACAAGAACAATTTTTCTCCCTCCTCCTTGTAACAACTTTTATGTACTTGAAAACTGTTATCATGTCCCACCTCTTAGTCTTCTCTCCGGACCAAACAAACCCAATTTTTTCAGTCTTCCCACACGGGTCCTGTTTTCTAGACCTTTAGTCATTTTTGTTGCTCTTCTCTGGACTTTCTCCAATTTGTCCACATCTTTCCTGAAATGTGGTACCCAGAATGGGATACAATATTCCAGTTGAGGCCTAATCAGCTCAGAGTAGAGCGAAAGAATTATGTCTCTTGTCTTGCTTACAGCACTCCTGCTAATACATCCCAGAATGATGTTATCCTTTTTTGCAAGAGTGCTACACTGTTGACTCATATTTAGCTTCTGATCCACTGTGACCCCCAAATCCCTTTCCACAGTACTCCTTCCTAGGCAGTCATTTCCCATTTTGTATGTGTTCAACTGATTGTTCCTTCCTAAGTGGAGTACTTTGTATTTGTCCTTATTAAATTTCATCCTATTTACTTCATACCATTTCTCTAGTTTGTCCAGATCATTTTGAATGTTAATCCTAGCCTCCAAAGCACTTGCAACCCCTCCCAGCTTGATATTGTCCTCAAACTTTATAAGTGTACTCTCTCTGCCATTATCTAAATCATAGATGCAGATATTGAGCAGGACTGGACCCAGAACTGATTCCTGCGGGACCCCACTCGATATGCCCTTCCAGCTTGTTTGTGAACCACTGATAACAACTTTCTGGGAACGGTTTTCCAACCTGTTATACACCCACCTTATAATAGCTCCATCTAGGTTATATTTCCCCTAGTTTGTTTATGAGAAGGTCATGCAAGACCGTATCAAAAGCCTTACTAAAGTCAAGATATACCACATCTACCCCTATTCACAAGGCTTGTTACCCTGTCAAAGAAAGCTATCAAGTTGGTTTGACATGATTTGTTTCTTGACAAATCCATGCTGACTGTTCCTTATCACCTTATTATCTTCTAGGTGTTTTTGCAAATTGATTGCTTAATTATTTGCTCCATTATCTTTCCTGGTACTGAAGTTAAACTGACTTGTCTGCAATTCCCCAGGTTGTCCTTATTCCCCTTTTTATAGCTTGGCACCATATTTGCCCTTTTCTAGTTCTCTGGAATCTCTCCCGTCTTCCATGACTTTTCAAAGATAATCTTAGTATTTGAAATATTTCCCAGATATTCCTCTTTATGAAGTACAGGGAAATGAATAAGACCATTCTGCTCTAATGTTAATTAGTTATCTAAGGGCTTCTGTACACTCAAAAGTTGTACCACTTTAACTATATTGGTAGGGGTATTTTAGTGAGGGGTGTGATTTTTTTCTTACCAAAACAGTTAACCCAGAACTACCCCTAGTGTAGATACAGTTGTATAAATGTGCTTATACCAGTATAGCTTATTTCCCTTCCCTAATAGGAATAGCTATGCCAGTATAAGCACCATTCTCCCAATAGAACCAATATCCACACAAGTGGTTGTGCTGTTTTTTAGGAAATCACACGCCTCATTGGAACCGTTATATTGGTCCAAAAACTGTGTGGAGACTAGGCCTAAGGCAAAGGTGAGCAGTTTTTAAGGATGAACACCGTATTCACCTGGAGTGTGCTGGCACGATTTATGTTTGTGTCTCTATCTTGCACCGAAAAAATGTGAATTGTGTGGTAAAATCCATCTCTGGTCTATCATGTATTGAACATGGACACAGTGATAGGATTCTTAAGGCTTCATTTTTAATGAATTTTTCAGGCTTTATAGACACTTTTAAAAGTGCCCTAAAGTACCCTTTTGTGGCAATCTGTCAGCTTCCCCCTGGTGGGTCTTGCACTTTACATCTCTTCGTGGGCCAGGGTGCCCCCCCCAGCTACCCCATCTCCCTTGGCTGCAGAGGAGCTTTGTCTCCTGGTCTGGGAGGGAACCTTCTCCAGCTGACCCAAGCTTTCTGGCAGCTTCCTCCTGGTTTGTTTTCCCCTCCCCCCAAGGGAAAGCAGTGTTTAAGATCAGGGGTCCCCAACCACCGGTCCGCGGACCAGGACCAGGCCGTTGGGGGTTTTTTGCCGGTCCGCGGCGCCGCGGCTATGCGGCTCTTCAGCTATCCGCTAGGCAGTCTGCAAATGCAACCGATTCGCAGTGGTTTACCACTTTAAGAGCGAACCGGCTCTTAAAATGGTAAATTTCTGCGATGTGAGCCCCACCCTCCAGCTCCGCCGCCGAAATTGACAAGGGCGAGTCAATTTCACGGCGGAGAGTGGTGTGAAGTGCTCCCTGCTGGGGTGCCTGCCCCACCCCCACCCCGCCCTGCCGGGCCATGGAAAAATAGTCTTGCTTGAAGCCGGTCCCTGGTGCAAAAAAGGTTGGGGACCACTGTTTAAGATCATCTGGCATCACCCTTCATTGGGGCCAGGTGCCTCTAATTGCCCTGCTGTGCTCTCTCTTCTGATTGCAGGGCGAAGGGTCTTTAACCCTTTAGGGCCCAAATACCGGCCCTGGTATACCCTTTGGTAGCCGTCTGGCCTGACTTTACAACACTTTATATAGCAAAAGCAGCCACGACCGAAAAATAGAGCAAAAAGTTAGACTATGGACATGAGGATGATTTAGGTTGTAATAGCTGGGAACTAAACCCAAAGGGTTTAATATCTTTGACTGACAGGTAGAAAACTGGAGGTTTACAGCGGTAAGTGCTGAATATGAAATAAGAAAAATAGCAATAACAGAAAATCCAAGGTCTCTTGAATGCCATTTTTATTAAGACAATTAAAGCACTTATGAAAATTAGTTAACATTTCAAACAAAGTACTATTGTTGAATATTGTTGCTTACCTCCTGCCCCCATGGGCAGGAGTCAAAGGTCTGCATGTGGTATTAAGATTAATCACACACCCCTGGGGTTCTTAGAGCCACCTTCATTTTGTGCTTTGGTTAGCTCTTTCTACTTAACTGCTAATCATTATTGCAGCTACAAAAGGCAGAAAGCATTTCCACTGTTGCCCTGAGGTACCTAGGTTAGAGAGGGAGAGTCATTAATTTACTGTGAGAATATTTCACCTTTCAGTCACCAAATGAACAATCAGACTTTTGGCAAGTGTAATGTGTGTTCCTTTAAGGCCACCATATTGTTATCTGACAACCCTGACGTTATTCCCATGCCATGCTATTGGAATGGGAACAAGACTGCTGGAGTTCTGCAAATAAATGTAAGCCCTGTACCTAGCGCTGTGTGAGCCTGGATTTACATTCACAAGACAGTGGGAACTAGTTGCCTAACTACCTTTGAGGATCTGGGCCTGAGCAACCTGCTAAATTTACTGTGGGGAGAATTCATCAACATTCATTAGATTTCCCTAGAATGTCATAACATCACTGGTACAGCACACATACTGGTGTTGAGGAGCATCTAATGGAATGTGTATCTTCTTCAGCATAAAACCTCATTATACAGTAAAGCCTAAGGAAGGAAGTGTTGAATAGTGGTTAAAGCAGACGGTTTAGAACCAGAAGAGCTGGCTTCTGATTGTAGTTCCACCACTGACCTGCTATATAAGCTTTGGCTGGTGACCTAAACATTCTATGCCCAAGTTTGCCCATCTGTAAAACTGGGACAATAATAAGAGGAGGTGTGAGGCTTAATTAATTAACGTTTGTAAAGTGCTTTGAGATCTTCAGATAGGAGGTGGTATGGCAATGCAAAATCTACCTACCAGAATATTAAGGGCAACTGTACTGAGGTTTATATTCCTCCCTCCACCTTTCACTGCTGTTGTCTTTGTGTGATATTCACAACTTTTGCACTGCCAACAATGAACTTGACTCAGGAGTCAGAAAGATGCAGGTTCTTCCTGAAGGCACTTTTAGATCTGAAAATGGCACCCAGGAGCCTTGAATTCATGCATCTGATGGCCAGATCAGTCTTCCCCAGCAGTCTGTAGTTTTTCATTTCCTTTAGCTGTCTGTTTGTCTTTCAGGTGACGTGCTGTATGAACTCCTCCAGCATATCCTGAAGCAAAGGAAAGCTCGCATGCTATTTTCACCTTTCTTCCACCCTGGGAACTCTCTCCATGCTCAGCCAGAGGTCATATTACACCAAAACCATGATGAAGGTAATTGTCTCTTTTGTTACTGGAGGTGCCATTATGTCAGCAGTTTGGGTGAGGCCCTAAGGAGGTGTCGGGAGGTATTTTCTTATTCCAAACCAATAAAAATTTCATTTTAAAACAATCTGTCACCCTTCAGCAGTGGAACAGTCCTTCAGCTGTTAGAATGCTCAGCTGATCCATTGAGCCAAGGGGTTCCAAATTCTCAGTGCTTTATAATATTTTAGTCTTCTGCTTGTGTAAATCTCCATTTATTTCCCACTATTTTGTCCTGCCTCCAAAGCCTGTTTAAAAAACAAACAAACCAGGAGGGGGATAACTGTTCTGGTGGCTTATATATAGAACCCACTATATTGCACAAAACTTTCCTTTCCCAGGTCCTACTTTTCTGGGAAAGAAAAATCCCTTCCCACCTCATGTACTCTTACTGCACTTGTGATCAGCTGGATGTAAATTGGGGACTGGGTGGTCTCAGAAGAGGCCTTTGACTCTGGGATTCATTTCCTCTGATGGATCTAGAGATTTTTGACATGTATAGCATGGTGCCAGGCCTATATATTTTTTTTTTTTTTGCTCAACTTTTGCCTTAATTGTAAGATTCATATTTACTTTGTTTCCAGAGCAAGTCTGTTCTTCTGTATATGTTTCTCTTTCAAATATTGCACCTGCACCATGTGTTTTTTGTAATTAAGCACATTTTATATATTAACAAATAATTATCCAGAGCATTAGATCTTAGGTAAGTGAAAGGATGAAAGAGGCCTGTCATAAGCACTAGTGTCTTTTTTTGTTACTGGGAAATCCAAACGTCAGAGATTGAATTGCGATTCCAACACGTTGTCACAGTGATCAACACTAGAGAGATAGACACGTATGTAGTTGGGAAAGTGAAAGAAACATTCCTAAAACTGTCGTTGGAATTTATTTTGTTTTACTATTGTGCTAAATAGTATAGGTGGTGGTATAGAAAAATTCACCGGGGATATTTGCAGATATCTCCCCACGGTGTATAACGTGCTATTTTTTGCATGGATCTGCTTTTATGGCTTGGCAGATATTGGCCACTTTTGCTCCCTATAAGAGCTAGTCAGAGTTTGGACTTTTTTCCTTTTTTGAAATTTTTCAGATTTGGGATTTTTGTTTTTCTGACAAAAAATTCACTTTTTGGAAGAAAGCACACTTTCCAGGGAAATTTGTGTTTAGTCAAAAATCCAGTTTTCCATCCTCAAAAAGTTTTGACAGAAAATTTTTGACAAGCCCAACTCTGCATCTCCCATCCTTAGTCACAAAAAGAGTTTGAATTTCACCCTAGTCCCTGCTCGTCCTAGAAAAAGTGCACAATTTTGCAAAATTCAAACCAGGTGTGACACAGGACAGGATCCAGGGGCGTGGGCAAGACTGAAGATTGCAGGGATAGAATGACAATAAGGTGATTCGGGCCAGGAGTAGGTTGCACTGGCAGAGCTGAATGAGGAAGCTTGCAGAGTTCCTGCCCAGCATACCGAGTTTTAGTAGTGGCTGTTATTGATCTCTCCTGTTAATGATCCCTGCTTTCACACACAAGGGTTTGTTGTCGTCTTAGTGGAAAACTGGGAGTGGGCAAGGTGAAGCCTTTCTGACATTTGTGTGAGGAAGACCATGCTGGGAAAATTCCAGAGTTTGGAACGTTTTGTACTTTGGCAGTCAGCTCCTTTGAGCAGAATCTCTAAGTCACAGGTATAAGAAGGGTGTAGTTGTGATTTAAAGGCTATAGATCTAGCAATCTAGTAAAGTGGTTCCCACACCAAGCATCCTTTTTTTCACACAATTCTTTGTCATCAGTGGGATCTCTTTTCCACTTGATCAGGGTACATGATTCCCATTACTCCTGCTTCCATAGAAATCAATGGGAATAAGACCCAAAGTGCCTCAGCATCAACAAGAGAACTAACCATCTTTGTATGCCTGGCATCAGCCAGGTTCTAAGAGAAACACTAATAGCCCCTTACAGCTGCCTATAACATCCTAGGCCAGCAAAAGGAGGGAATGGTAGATCAGAATGAAGATCCTGAGTTTGTGAGCAGCTGGTTTCAATCTGGAGCTACAGAAGACTTCACAGTGTTATTAGGCCTTCACCTGCTAAACCAAGTCTACTTGTGTCCTTTAAGACCCCTCTCCTAAGGGTACTTTTAAGGACCAAGTAAAATAGGGCTAGAGCACTCAGTACTGTGACATTGGTTCCTTTCTTCATACTCACTCCCAACCACTACAATTAGCTTCATTTTATTATTTTTATTTTGATACAAATGGGGGAGCATTTTGTTTTAATCATAGATTCCCAGCCACAAACTCTGGGCAGTGAGAGAAGCGCTTTGTGCCAAGAATTCATAGGCAGGTTGTGAGTGCGTCTTGCAGCAGTTGCCTCTTTCCTGGTGCCTTCTTGTCTCGTGTTGCTGTGTGAGGAACTTGCACAGCTAAATGTAGCACCTTGCTGCCTTTGCGTTTACTCTCTTTTTTTATTGTGCTGGGTTCTCCATTGGGTATTCGCCTCACCCCAGCTTAACTCACAGTGCTCGCAGTGGAGAGGGGCCTGTAGATTCTTTGGCATGTCAGCATCCTCAAGCGTGAGTTGTGTTTTTTTTGTTTTTTTTATTCGCAGATAGCAAATTGATTTTTATATCCCTCCCTGGTGAGGCCTCTCTCATTCTCTTTTCCCCCTGTGATCTCCCTCTTCCTGTTTAACTCTCCACCTGATTCTAGTGTTGCATCTAAGGATCACCATCATTTTAACTTCTGTTTTTAAACCAGTCCATCCAAAATCAGTAGTGACCAAGAGTTGTTACAACCTCCTGGCTCTTCATAGCCTATGCAAAGTGAGTTTAACAATCAGTTCCCAGTTTGTTCCGTTCCCAGTGAGCAAGTGGTCACATCTCTTTAAAAAAAAACTCCGCCACAACAGACATTGGTTTGGAACCCTGTGCTGGCAGTTTTTGTGGGGACCTTAAGGACCAAATGAGCCATGGAGACTGAATTATGCCCTTAACTCTAGTGATCCCTCTGAATCAGCATTGATTGGGATGCTGTGGAGGAAGCTAGCCCTGTGGTTGGCTGCACCTGTTCTGATAAACAGAGGACTTCTTTCACCAGGACTGTCAGTCCAGCAATTTTTCTGCTCCCTTTCCCTACAGGGATCAAATAGGACAGCAACTTTCCACAGCCTTCAGTTCACTTTAAAAATGCTACATGGAAATGATGGTCTGACTGTGCATTCCAACACAGACGCACGTGTTCAAGTGTTCTTTCTGGTGCAAAATGCACAGGGATGTTTAATTTATTAGGACCAGGTTCTGATTCTCTTGCACACAGTGAGTAGCACTGTACCCCATGTAGTTTCATTCATTACAATGGAAGTGGTTGCAGAATCAGGTACCTTATTCACTAATGCTATTGGAATCTGACCCTCAGTATGTTTTAACTGGATCAGTTTCCAAATTAAGAGGATCATGAGGGGAATTTAATGTCAAAGTGAGCCCTTTTTTGGTCCTCATAGGTTTGATAGAGAAGTTGAGAGGGAGTCCTCCAAGATTCGTTGCTCTTCTTCTCTTTACTCCCCCCATTAAAGGATCCTTATTGCAGCATCCTGTCCCTTGTGAAGGTGGGATGAATGTGCCCCTCTTTGGAGACAGTCAATATTGCAGAATGTTTCCACCAGAGGTTTCCGTGGAGAGTTGTATAAGGCAGTGGTTCCTAACTGCTGACCCGTGGGCCAGGGTCTTTCAAAGTGGCCCACTGCTCTCTTTCCACTGGCTGCAGAAGGGAGCCGCTGCCTAAGGAACCAGATGGAGTGCCTTGCCATGGGGCTACAAGACAGGTGCAGGCTCCCTATTGCAGCCAGGGGGATGGGAGATCGGCGTTTCCCTTCCCTGGCTGTAGCAGAGAGCATGGCAAAGCGTTCTGCCTAGGTCCCTAGGCACTGGGGTCTCTGCTGGAGCCAGAGGGATGGGAGCCTGGATTTCCCATTGCCCTGGCTGCAGAAAGGAGCCACTGCCTAAGGACCCAGGTGGAGCGCACCAGGCTGCAGGACATGTGCAGTTTCCCTGCTGCAGCCAGGGGGACGGGAGATGAGGGAGGAGGCTGGCTTCTGTCTGGCTGCAGTGGCAGGGGAGCTGTTGGCGGAGACTGGTGGCCCTTCAGGGTTGTAAAAATGATATCTGTGGCCCTCAAGCCAAACAGGTTGGGAACCACTGGTATAAGGCATTCCTTCATGCGCATGGGCTGGGTGCAGTCCTGGTCCAGCTCCGTACACAGACTCAATTCCCATACAGAAGCACGGCACTGCTACTAGACGTCAGAGTGAACTCAATGCAATGTTCCTTGTTGCACTCTCATTTCTCAAGCATCTTTGCTCATATAGTCCAAAAATGAGCGTACTGCATTTGAACGAATATGTAGTGGTTTTAAGTGGGGACCCGATAGAAAACAGGGCACTGTATATGATTAGGGCTGGGTATGGAGGAAACAACAGTAACTAATGGGTTTTTCCTTGTGTTGTGGTTAACAAATGTTAGGTCCCATCTACGCTGACTGAACATCCTTCCTTAAGCACAGTCTAAACTGCAATAGCTAGGCTGGACCATAGACAAGGCTGTGCTTTTTAAGCACTGTTTTAACATGTTTTGGGCCTTTTCACACCAATTGGCCAAACTCAGCCATCTTTGGCCACAATGTACTTTAAACCCATTTTTAAGCCCCATTATTAAACTTCGTTTTTCATCCAGTGCAATCAGAGCACAGCCTAGATTTGGAAGTCTGATTTCCTCCTGCCATTTTGTTGTTGCTGACCTAACTAGTTACACAAATACATTTTTTGTTCTTGTCTGTGATCTCAGGTATGTGAATCATAAACTCCAGGCAGGCATAGCTTCCTCTTAGGCCTTCACAAGGAAACTGGTGACTGCTGCCAAATTGTGTAAGTGCCCAGTGGGTGGGTAGAAGGGTCAGTTTAGGGTGAATGAGCCCTGCTGACTGGAATTGTATCTTCCCTGCAATAGAGCATTGTTTGTTAAGGCCTTTGCATGGGTGGCTGCTGATTTGTCTAGTGCAGCTTGTGTGCATTCCAGGGCAGGCAGGGAGCCCAGAGATTCCTTTCTGCCTCAATAGGGGCTTCAAAGGATAGTGCCCCCTTGACAGGAGAGAGCAAGGAAAATCAGCCTTCCTTAAAGGAACAGAGTGAGTGAGTGAACAAATAAGACAGTCACATTTACCTGTTTTGATTGTTGACATGTACCTAACAGTTTCCTGCTCTTATCACCTGCGGCAAACAGGGTTGAAATTTGATCTTTGTTTTTCTAGATAAAAGCCTGTTAGCCTTTGCTCTCTGTTGTATGCAGGGCTGTTGTGGCCCTGTTGGTCCCAGGATATTAGAGAGACAAGGTGGGTGAGGTAATATCTTTTATTGGACCAACTTCTGTTGATGAGGGAGACAAGCTCTGCATAAGCTTGAAGGATTGTCTCTCTCACCAACAGAAATTGGTCCATTAAAAGATATTACCTCACCCACCTTGTTTGCTCTCCGTTGGTAGTTTCCCAATCAGAAAACTAGGGCCTTAATCAGCCAAAAATCAGTTTATTTTCTGTTTGTTCAAGCAGATGTTTTGGCTTGTGGATATGTTACCAACCTTTGCAGATGGTATTCTGAGTCTATGCTTCCTAAGTGCTCCTTAATTTTAAGGGGCACTGCTAGTGTCAAAAGGCCCACCCAAAAATACGTCCTGGTTTTTCCAGCATCAAACACTCTAAAAGGTTCTCATCTGGAATGATCCAACAAGAGAAAAGTCTTGGTGGAGACACTTCTAGATGGTTGATAGGTAGGTGATGGGGTGAAATCTAGCCTGAGTATCAGGCAAAACTTCCTGCCAGTGAGATCTCTCAGACTGTGGTGACACAAGGTGATCTAACTGTTTTTTTCATCTCTGATTTCTACAACTCTATGATTAATGTATCCAGTATTCTTCCCATGTCTTGAGCCACTCTGCGTGCTGGCTCTGATCTTCAATTTTCAATGTCCTGCTGGTTTTCAGTAACAGGGTCTTCAGGCAGAGCAACATGAAAGACAAAACATGCACCCACGTCTTTGTAACACAGGCAGAGAAACAAAGCAGTTAGGGGCAGGCCTAGCACGAGCCTTCATATGTCCCCCATTAAGCTGCCACTATGAAGTTTTTTTTTTGTCACCCTCTCTGATTTCCTGCTATTAATGGAGTGCCTCCCACATACGTGGCTTTAAAACCCACACTATTAAATTATTGTAGGAAAGCCAGGTCATGTTGGCATAGGACAAATTGCTGTTCAGTTCTGAAATAGCACAAAAGGGAAATGAATAATAATATAACTTGCACTTATAGAGCACCTCATCAAGGGTTCTTAAAATGCTTTGCAAACAACAATTGTATTCCTTTTTTTTTTTTAAACAGGTGAGAGGACTGAGGTTCTGGGAGTATAGATCATTTGTCCAAGGTCACACAAGGAAACCCTTTGTGGAGCTGGCAATAGAACTTAGATATCCTAACTGCCAGTTTCCTACTCCTTTAGACAACACTCCTTTCCTCTCAGTTATAAGAAAGACTATGTTAAAATGTTTCAGTGAGTTCATAGGTTCACAGAGCTGTACTCCAGAAGGCACTACGCCTAATGTGACCTCCTGTATATCACAGGGCATTAAATTTCATTCCTGTATTGAGCCCAATAACCTCTGTTAACGTATATTTGCCAGAAAGGCATCCAGTCCTAATTTAGGTCCTGTGGTTCTGTCACACTAGACATGACCTATGTTTTTTGCTTTTTCTCCACAGATAACTTTGTCCAGAGACCTTCAAGACCATCAGCAGAAACAGTCCATCACAACCCCCCCACCATTGAACTGTTGCATCGTTCTAGATCGCCTGTCAGCACCAATCACCGACCCTCACCAGATCCTGAGCCGCGGTCACTAAAGTCCCCATTGGACAGCACCATCCGGCGCCTCTCCCCAGCGGATAGGGTTCCAGGAACACGGCATCACCACGAGAACAACCATCAAGAGTCCTACCCTCTCTCAGTGTCTCCTATAGAGAACAACCACTGCCCACCTCCTCCTGAAATACTTCAGAAGCCTTCCAGCCCCCGCCAGGAGAACACCAGGGTCATTCAGCTGATGCCCAGCCCCATCATGCACCCTTTGATATTGAACCCCAGGCACTCTGTAGAATTCAAACCATCACGGTTGTCCGAGGATGGGATACACAGGGAAGTAAAGCCTATCAATTTGTCCCACCGGGAAGAGTTAGCCTACATGAACCACATCATGGTGTCTGTTTCCCCTCCTGAGGAGCATGCAATACCAATTGGAAGGATAGCAGGTAAGTGTAATATTCTCTAGGCCATGCACTAGCCTAATGAACCATGTAATATTGTTAACAATAACCTTTTGAACTTCCTTTGAGCTTTTATAATCTTAGAAAATGTATGGGCATCTTGTAAGCTTCACAGCTTCCACTGCAGAGGCTGGTGCATGTCATTGAAAACAGTTACACAGGTAGGTAAGCAGAGGTGCAGAGTCACTTGCTCAAGATCACATACCAAATAAACAGTGACAGAACTAGGAGTAGAATGCTGGAGCCCTGCCTCCTGGTCCGCAGCTCTACCCACTTCCAATTAGTTTTAAGATTAAACTCTTTGAAACAGAACTTGTGCAAATGGAGTAGCTAATGAGTCTCGGAATGTGAGAAACAAATGTTCTGAGTTGGCTCAGGGACCGGGAAGCCCCATCAGAAGAGCAGCAAAGTTAGAATCTCTGAAATAAAAGGTTTTATGATAATGTTAATGACCCATTCTGCAGTTTGCACAAGTCAATTAATGACCGGACAGCACTTTAAGAGCCCTTGGCTTTGTCTCAGACCCTTAACTCCTTTTTCCAGACATTAACTGACCAGTAAAGACCTCAAAATGGCTCATAATTACTGAAGTAATGCCTTCACTGTGGGGTGGTGGATATGGGAGGAACATTCATCTCCAAATTCTATAATTGGCACTGCTCTATTATCTGACCAAAAGGAACAACTGGCCACCTGTGTGACGTTTAACCCAGATTTACTTATGTAGCAATAAAAACAATAATCAATGCAATAGATTGAGCTATTATAAACAGAACCACCCCCTATCATTCCCCTCCGAGACATTATTCCACTAGACATCCAGCTCTTTCCTAGGACTTGTCCTTTTGGGAAGGCTACCACTTTCCTGGGCAACATTTGATCTTGCAAAATACTGAGGAACTGCTGGAAGGTCACTTGAATGGGAACTGGAGGCATCTGTGTCCTGTAGGAGCTGCTGAGCAGCTTCTAGGATCATGCCCAATCTTATGGGGTGACCACTCTGGGCTACATCTCACTCAGAGAGAGATACTTTGTAGGCCTGTCTGCTCTCTTATTATGAGGATTGTCCCCCTTTACAGATTCAAATTTACCTCCATCCCACACAAACCTCAGGCATTGTCTCACTTTTGTTATCGTAAATAATTGACATCACATCTGCTGAATCAGGAAACTGAGGTTACAGAAAATGTTCTTGTGCATAAAAGAGAATTTTAAATAGATCAGGGTGGGGGAAAAATCCAACCGCTTTAGAAATATATGCTGAATGCCCCAAATAACCAAGTGAAGAGGACATTCCACACATTTATGCTAACATAAAACTTGCCTTAGAAAATAAATGTCAGGTTTGCAATGTCTAGGCCCAGTGAGGCTTGTATTTGGTATCAGACCTCCAAGTTGTCCCTCATTTTAAGGCCTCACTCAGTCCTAGAGTTCCTTGTATTTGCAACAGATTTGGTGCCTCTTTACTTTTATTGTTAAAAATTATTTACATCAGAAACATGGAATCCTAGATTAATTAATTTTAAGGTCAGAAGTTACTGTTATGATCATCTAATCTGACCTAATGCAGACCACAGGCCTTCACCCAGTTGAAAGAGAAGTCATAGAGTAATTTACATTGCAGGAATGAATCCCACAGGATTTTAAGTTTTCTGCCCGAATGACTTTCTCATATCTTTTGTCATCATGCATTGTGTCCCACATTTGGCTCATAACAGGTTGAGATGTATGCTTGGTGTCAGAGCAGGCCCTCTGCTGGTTACATTACTTTAGCACCATATCTCCCTGAAGACTTCAGGCTGTCCAGTGGGGTGAGGGAAGTCATGGGATTGGGTTGGGTTTGTTTGTTTGAATAGTTACTATTTGCTAAAAGGTCATGTGTTTGTTTTTTTTTTAAGCGCTAAAATAAGAGATAGTAAAACTTTAGACTAATGTGTTAATATAAAACTCAGAATTTCCCTTACTACAGTCGCTCAGCTCTGCTCTCATAGGTTCTATGATGGGTGCGGTGTCCCCAAAAGAAAGCATGCAAGGCATTGCAACAAGCGTTAGCACTGGTGTTGTGTATTATTCTCTTTAGCCAACATACATAATATAAAGGAACTACATGGATACAAGGGGGTCCAAATAACCATGTTTATAATTGCATACAACAGGCAAGCCTAGCTATGTATATACTGTGCTGTTCTTGCAGAGTTTGGATAGCTTCTGAAACATAAGGAGGGCCACTGCAGGGTTCATACAAACTCTTTGCAGTGGATAGTTTTGGATTCCTGTACATGACAGCAAGATCCTACGCAGTGCAAAAGCGCAAATGGCCTGAGGTTATGCCTATGAAAGTCAAAGGAAGTAAGTTTCACTTTTGACTTCAATGAGAGCAGCATTAGATCCCTAAAAGGCAAATGTGCTCCTTCTACTTGTGTGGAGTGCTTGGTATAAAGTAGTTTAATTTTGACAGCAATCTATTTCTGTGTCAAGATTAACCCCTTACGTCAAGATTAACCACTTATCAGTTTTAGTTTCTCTCTCTCTCCATAATACTGTTAGTCTCACTTTAAGTGGCTAGTCGGTTGAGAGATTTGTTGCTTTGACTTAACGAAAAAAACCTTGAGAATTATAATATCACCTAACTCTTATATAGCACTTTTTGTCACCCATTAGGCTTAATGGCAGAACTGGAAATAGAACCCTGAGTCCCAGTGCAGTGCAAAGCCCTATCCAGTAGGCCACAATGCTTATGTAGGATATGCACCCCAAAGCAACAATGAGGAACTAAAAATACTCCAGAAAGCCATCCTAAATCCTTGGTGTTGTGAATAGTTTAGTCAATGAAGGAGGGTCTTCTCAACTGCTCACAAATGGACAAGGGTCTTATCACTCCATAACATGTAAAGAGGACAAACAGCATCAGAAGGGGTAGAGTTGACCCACGGTAGCCTGCTATTCTGAGCCTGTAGGTCGTTGCCTAGGCAAACATGGCATTTTTGCGTGTTCTATGTGCACAAGTGGAGGCTGGGAGTCTGAAAATCAGGCTATTAAAATATAGACTGCCCTAAAAAAATGTCACCCCCAAAATAGAAACTTATGTAAATTTTGTAATATCAGAGGCCAAACTCTACCCTAACTGACACTGTCCCTCTACCGTGGGGTTGCAAAGGGTGTGAGTGAGGGCAGAATTTGGCCCTAAATCCTTCTCACTTAAAATTTATTACCACCCTTCAAAAAAGAGGAAAAAATACTATCCACAATACACAATTATTTGTTGATGAAAAGAAAAATGTTTTCCTTTGCCATTATCCACAAACATCCTGTTTTCAGAAACTCAATCAGTAGGACTTTGGACGTCTGTTAGACCAAATAATGACCTCCACCCGCTGGATGATTAATCTGTTTTACACGTTTTGTATAACATCCTTTCTCAAAATGTTAATTTGACTGACAATAAAACACTTTCTCTTTACAGCAAACATTTTAAAATTGTAGGGCCTGATTCTCATTTGCATAAGGCCACTTTACCCTGCTCTGACAGGGTATAGAGGCCTTAAAGTTGGCATATGCTACGATTATACTACATTTAAGGCCCCATTATGTTACCAAGAGAGTAAAGGGGACCTTAATTTGCATGAAAATCAGGTCCATCTATCTTCAGTTTATGCAAAACATGGGTATATTTCTCACTTTCACTGGCATAAATCAGCAGTAACTCCACTAAAGTCAGTGGAGCCACATAGGTATATAAATAGTGTGAGATCAGAATCAAGCCCTATGTAGCTAGATCTGTAGTTATATTTTCTTACATGTTGCAGTGAGACACTTCAATATTCAACCGTCTGTATACTATTAATCCTGTGAGTGTACAATAAAAAATAGAGCTTTAAAAGCTCTGGAGTAAATGCTTATTCAAACATGCTGTGAAGTTACGTTATTAAACCATTTATGGCTAGATTGTGCCTTAAAGGCACTTCCACCTGGTTTGGGGCATGGTCGGGCAGCAGTGTCTTGGCAGGAGCTCCTGCGGGCATTGTGCCTTCGGCCGACACAATACCTATGATGGGAGCATGGGCCACAGCAGAGTGAAATCCTGGCACTACACTCTTGAAGTCAATGGGACTTGTGCCATTGACATCAATTGGGCCAAGATTTTACCGCCAGTACCTGCTAAATTAGTGCACAGCATGTGCTGTCACCCAGGGCCTGCTCAACTGGCCAGTGCAAAGCAAAATAAGAATTGCCATATTGGACCAGAGCAGTGGTCTGTCTGCAGCCAGTGTCCGATACTGAAGAGGAGGTGCAAGAAACCTGCAATATAAATTGTGTAATTATCAGCCCACAGGGGATAAAGGTTCACGTATGCCCTGAAACATCCCTCTTGGTTCATTTGGATGTTTTCATTACCCATATGAATGTCCATTGCCATCCCTGCACCTCTTTGAGGAGCCTAGAGTCACTGCAGAGGACCCTGGAGCACTCCGTGAGCTCCCGAACTCGTTGTTTTGGGGAGTGACTGTTTTGCTGTAGCAGTGCCACAGGGAAGAAAAGCTCGTTCATTAATCCACTGCATAAACCCCACCACATGAAGTTCATCCTTACCTCTGGGTTGGAAATTTTGGAAAGAGGGGTTGACATCCCTTTGCCTTAGTGTTTCCATGTCTGCTATTTAGTATAACTGAGAATTGGAAAGTATAGTCTCTGTGAGAGGGGGGATGTGGTGGGAGGGTGTCAGGTAGTAGCGTTATAACCTATAATTAGATGTGGCTGGCCCATAGTCATGAACCCAACAACTTCTTGTTGCTTAGGCCACCACAGGAGCTTTGTGTTAAACCGGACTGTGGAAGGCTGCTGGAGAGGTACCTTTAATTTGGGCAGAGTGCTTGCAATCTCCAAACTGTGCTGTATATTGATATTCCCATAAAGAGCCCTGCCCTGAGGCTTGGTTTTGATTCTACCCTCCATTAAGGAAATTAAAGGCAGGTGAGCCTTTTGCTTCTGTTGGCTGGGGGTATGTCTACACAGCATCTCGTGCTAAGCAGGAGCAAACCACCCAGCCCGGGTTAGCAGACTTGGGCTCATGCTCTAAAAATAGCTGTGCAGAGACAGTGCTTGGAAGTCGCAGCTCAGGCTGGAGCTCAAGCTTGGCCGTTTCAGGAGTGGGGTGGGGCTTCAAAGCCAGGCTCCAGCCCGAGCCACATCTTCAAAGCACTGTCTTGACCCGGCTATTTTTAGAGCTGGCACTTGCCCTGCTAACCCAGGTCTGTCCATCAAGGCGGGGTGGCTCACTCCTGTTTGGTTCAAAATGCTGTGTAGACATATACTATTGGCATGCAGTTATCAGCCAGATTCCTGACACAGCTGGGCTCTGTTTAGCTTCATGGGCTAGCAAGTGTGTTTCTCCCTTTTGAGGAGCCTGAGGGCAGGCAGTGTAATGTGTAAGCTGCTGAGAGGCACACCTTCCACCACAGCCGTGTGTGTTAGATCACTGCTACTGAATAGTGTAGTCATTCTTTTATCATGGCTGCCAGGATCTGAACTCTGCCAAAGCCATGAGACAGGGTTCTACGCCAAGCACTGGCTTGCAAACTCTGCCTCAGTTTCCCCATATGTCAAATGAGGATAATGCTTACTTCACATAGCTGTTGGCAGGCACTTATGAGCAACCCTTCATAACCAATCAGTGTGTTTGCTGAGCAGGTAATCTAGTCCTGTGTAGAAGGCCAGCACATGGGCTATGGACAATCCATATTCCACTTAAAACTACAAAATAGAACTTAGGATGTACATAGGTCATAAAAGGATGCATTTCATCTGGAAGTTCAGTAAGGAATTGATTTCTGGGTTTCCTACCCCTTTATATTCTTCTAAGGGAGTTCATAAAAAGTGATTTTAAAAAAGACAAACACCACTTGACAGCATCTCTTTTAAGAGAGTTTGAGCTTAAGGTGTGAGCTGTAAACCAACAACTGTTAATTTTTAACTTTAATGATGAACTGAAAAGCATATTTTAAAAAAATGAGAAAAAGAAATTAAATTGCTCAAGATCTCGGATAAATGACAGTAGATGGCTAGGCTTAAACGTAGCAGATCAACACATTTTTAAAAGAAAAGACCTAAAATCAGTTCTTCCTTAACTTACCTGCCAAAACTTGGATTCAGGGTTCTCTGTTTGCACTCTTAGGCCTCATCTACACACATCTTGTACCATTCTAAATGTGTCAGTTAGAGGCTGATCTTTTTTTACTTAACTAGGTCTACTGGTACAACACCCCTCGTGGAGACACAGTCCTTATGCCAGTGCTTTATACTAGCAGAGCTTCCCTTTTCTGCACAGGAATAAGCTCTACTAGTAAAAGCAGCTTTATATTAGTAGACCTGCTTCCCCACTAGCAGGGTTGTACTGTTTTAATTACATGGATTGAGTTTTAACAGTACAAACGTTATGTGTAGACAAGTGCTTAAAGTAATTGATATCATTAGCTCTTAGAGCTATGTAACGAATGCAACTTCCTGTTCTGTTTTAATTATTATTTATTATTTGCATTATATTAGTGCCTATAAATGAGATCAGGATCCCATTGTGTGAGCTATTGTATAAATACAGTATGAGAGACACTCCCAGCCCCAGAGAGTTCACAGACTAAACAGACAGCCAAGGGCAGGAATGGCAATAGAAACACAGACAGGCGTAGTGATTTCCCAGAATCGCACAGTGGGTCAATGGTAGAGTGTGGAATGGAAGGTCCAGCTACACAGTCCATACCACAAAATGAAAACATGCTTTAAACCTCTTCATGATCAGGTCCCCAAATACACTTGTTTTTAAATGAGGAGGAAGCCTACTTCAAACTCAATATTTCTGTAGTGCCTTGCACCCTAGGATCTCAAAGCATTTTACAAATAATAATGAATCAAGCCTCAATACCCTTTTGTTACTATCCTCAATTTACACACTAAGGAAACTGAGGCATAGGGAAGCAAAATGCCAGGATGACCAAGGACACACCATGCCCTGTAACAGAAACAGAACTTTTGGTGATTGTGTCGTCATCCAATGCTGCAGTAGAAACTTAGAATCATGGGCTCAGGTCATAGCAAATGAAAAGCTTTTCAGCTCCCCTTTCAGTAATGACTTGTCTACATGGGGCAGACTGACCGACAGACTCTTGTGTGGACACTCTAGTCTGGGATTAAAGTAATTTTGTTTTGGAATATTTACTTTGCTCTCTGAATGGAGTAACGTCACTTTTATTTTGGGTGCGTGCAGGAAGGCGTTGCAGGAAACTTGCTCCGGAATAGCTATTCCAGTTTCCCTGTGTAGACAAGCCCTCGGGCTCTCCATTCAGTTATGTACTTAGCTGTCAGATTTGATTGTTGCTCCTCCCCTCTCCAACTCACCTTGCAGCAGAGCAAAGGAAAGTGTTAACTTCAGTGTGCAGCAAACTGAGATGCTAGACAGAATGTCTTGCAAGCTGCTGCAACTGACTGATCTTCCCTTCTTTGTGAGAGAGAAATGTTGACAGTTCAAACTACTCAGATTTGAGTCTGCAACCTGTACCCTTATCTACAGGAGGGACTTTTTGAAAAGCTACCCACAGTTGTACTTGTGTAGCAGTGTGGGAGCTTGACTGCACCCAGGGCTTTGGCTGCCACTACCATTTTCAGTACTGTGTTGATTAGATTTCCTCCCAGTAGGGTTACATGGCCGAGTGCTGAGAATGGTGTCAGCAGCTGGTGTTTACACTACGGCCTTATCTTCGTTGCCAAAAAAGGTATATTGTGTTTTACCACAGAATAATTAACATACATGCACTATCTTGAGGTAAAAACACAGTGAAGGCCTGACACTTCAATTTTACCGTGAGTTAAATTGTGAGGTAGCCTTATACCCCATCCATGATTGATCTCGTTATGTTTGGACCCCGAGCATTTGTGGGAGAGCTTTAATTTTTCCCAGGAATATTCCATCAAATTTGGATTGAGTCCCACACTTTTAGTGCCTGCTCACGCTTTCCTGTGAAAACAGCTGACAAAAAGCCATGACAAATCTGAGGGAAATTTCTATAGGGAATCAGTTAACTGAGTGGTTTAGCGGGGGCGAAACAGAACCTGAAATCTACACTGGAAATACCAGTTTGGTGAGGGTCATTGTGCCTTGTCTGCACTGCCTTGCCTTCAGTGTGCTCATTAGGATGTGAATTCCTTTGCTGCAGCAAGACAAACAACAGAGAGCCGAGCAGCAGTTCAGTTGCGCTCCTGCCGTTTGTTTAATCTTCGATGCCTGGTGGGTGTGAGTTTCAGTTACCACTGTTTCCCAGTTCCTGGCTCACTTCTTACCCAAACTCGATTTTGAGCTCTCTGCCATCTTTTCACAAACACAATGCAAAGGCCAAACTCTTTTGAGCCTGCCACCCCCACGTTCCCATTCCCAGCAGGATGTGCCCGACTTTCTCTGCTCCCTTTCCAGCCTTTCCCTCATGACTGTTCACAAGACAGCACAGTTCCAGATTCTATTTTCTGTCCTGGGTCTGTCACCCTTGTATCTGGGTGCAAGACAAAAGCTATGTAATGAGTGTTGTATTGTAAAATCTGGCAACCTTCTCTCCAGCTGTGATTTTGCTGAACTGCATAAACAATTGTCTGTCGAGAGGGTACACACGCACACACATGCACACACACACGCACACACATGTTCCGCTGTATAGAGGTGAGAAGGATAATTCCTTTCTATACTTCTCTCCTCCCCCGCAATGATTATTTTACACCCTGAAGCATGAGATTAGATTACTTTTATATCTTATTTTACATAGCAACAGATGTTTTTTAATGGTCATGAAATTAGATGGCCCTTTTGAAAATCCAGCTTCAGTATTTGTCTCAATGCAGCAGTGACCCCCATAGTAGAATTTCCCTTCTTGTTTTAAAAGTACCATGTTTCTGTAATTGGGTTGAGCAACAACCATGTATTAGCCTTGGTTGTGGACAGCAGTTTGTGTGTGGATGTAAACTGTGTTACAGTTGTGCTTGCCCACAAATAAGCTGTCATCTTGTTAGAGACATGGTGGAAATCTGGGGGAGATCCGGAGCTGCTATAAAAGATCATAGCTCCTTTTAAATCAAAAATAGATTGTTCCAGAGAAACCATCTATATAGCAAGAGGAAAGTCATGAGCTGGTTTACATTGTCATAGCTCCATTGACTCCTTCACTAAGTTTCTCTAGCATGATCTATTTTTCTATAAAGCCATATTGACTTCCAGGTAAGTGATCAATCTGTACTGAACAAACTTATGTAATGCTCGCCATTGTGAGATCTGGGTGGAAACAGAAATATTTCTCTTTAACCACAGGAAAAGGATTTCAGATACTGTGTGTGTGTGTGTGTGTGTGTGTGTGTGTGTGTGTGTGTGTGTGT
>ML675742.1:3357975-3489066 GCA_007922155.1 Mesoclemmys tuberculata
GTGTGTGTGTGTGTGTGTGTGTGTGTGTGTGTGTGTGTGTGTGTGTGAGAGAGAGAGAGAGAGAGCGCGCGCTCTGTTTCTTGGCCATGAGACCTACAGTACATCACAGTGTTATCTCAAGTGAAATATCACAACCCAATGAAAATCTGTATTCTGTGCACCCAAGAATCTTAACCTGTGTACTAGCAGTGTTACAAGTTCCAATACGTATATTTAAGAGTGACCTAGTTATTGGTCACTGGTTATTAGTCATTGGTCAGATATGTGACCATGGAACTCACACAAAAGTCCCTTTCCAATAACATAAGTTACAACCTTCAATCCCTAGTGTTCTGTTGTCAAGGCTGACCAGACCTTCAGAATGCACAAAATATCATCATGACACTCAAGGTTTTGGGTACAATATATTGCAAATCTAATGGGGATTAGCTGGCATTACTATCAACTTTTAATAGATTTTAGGAAGGGTTTACATCTGACAACTCATTCATGCATATATCCCAAAATACATATATGCAGAGACATAACTAGATAATATTACAAATATATCTGGAGCGATAATCCACTTCTGTACTTCTATAGCAGCTTCCATTTGAGGAGTTATAAATGTTAATTAATTAAGCTTACGAGGCAGAGAAGGATTATCATCCTCACATTGCAAATGTGGACAATGAGGCAACAGATAGGACAGGTGACTTGTTCGGGTCCCAATGGAAGTTTGTGGCAGAACTATGAATAGAATTCAGATCAAGAGAATATGTGATACAAAGCTTTTATCAGATTGCTACAAGAAACCTGTGTGGCAGAGCTATGGGTGAGTTATGTAGATTATCTTGAGCAGTTCCTAGTTAATAGCTTTATACTATAACATCACTTTTTTTAATGCCACTTGTGCAGAAAAGCTCTTTTAGAGAAATTTTATAGATTTTACAAAAATAAACCATGATCATATACCGTAACTCTATCTGTAAAACTAGATTGTCTTAATTACTCTGGTAATTACTTAATTATCATGCCATGTAGTATAGATGGATGGGAGAGTAAAAATGTTCTTTGGGGCTCAATCCTTTGTATTTAAAACAATGGGAGTTTTCCCCTTAACTTCAATGGGAGCAAGTATTAGCCACCTACATATATTCATTTAAAATAGAAACAATTGGAAAGCAAAACTGTGCCAACGTACCATGTGTTAGGCTACTATCTTACATTCCAGAAATGAAAGATGTATATAATCAATACTGTTCAAGATACATGAAGTCTGCATCCACTCACAATGGTTCAGAAATAGAAGTGTCAGTAACAGAGATTCTAGAAGACACAAAAAACTAAATCAAAGTTATATGTAAAATTTTGGGTCAGCCAGACCTCAGTAGAGTCATATAAATGTTGATCATGTGGTCTGTAATCAGAGTTTGTCAAGGCGAAGAAGTGGTAATGTACTACACACATATTCCTGTGCATATTTCCTATCCCAATCTTCTTGTCAAGGATACAACAGACTAAAATAATCCCAGTGTCCTGGATTCAGGAATAAAGGTTTTAATTCTTTAGTAAATCTTTAGTAATTCTTGCCACAACATAGATAATTCCACTCTAGTATAGAACTGAAAAAGGGTACTTCTCAGTACAGCTTCAGGGTGGAGTTTTCAGGAGTGCTGACTGTTGACCTAAGTCTGCTTCCATTGAAGTTAACTTCCACTGACTTCAGTGGGAGCAAAATTGGGCCAATGCTGCGTCTACCTTCAGAAAATCCCACCCTCCGTATTCTCCACTAGCTGCTCAAGTTCCCAAGGTTCCTGTTAGGCACAGCCGTATTTTCACCCTGGATACACATGTGTATACATTCCAGCTAGTGTTAAAGGGATTAGAATGTGCAGGGTTGCAGGGCTAAACATACCACGGCCCATATAGAAAAAAAGCTAGTAGTTCACATGATGGAACATTATATCCATGAATTATCAAACAAGGGGTAAGAACAATGCTCTGGAAGATCAGGATCAGGAGGGGGAGCGGAAGAAAAGGAGAGAAGAAATGGGGGAGGGGGTGATTTTAAATTAAATTAGGTTTCCTGTATTTTAAAATTTGTTTTGCCATTGTGCCTTCCACTGAAAGAGCTCAAAATTTTTCATAAATAGTAATGAATGATCTGGCTCTCTAGGTACTTATATGGGCCTCCACCATTATATAAGTGAGCACCTCCCAAATAAGTACCAAAATGAAACAAATACAAAAATAGAATTTCCCTTCCTTCATTGCCTGTAGGAGAAAACTGGAATAGGCTGTTTAATTTATTTACATTTTTAAAAAATTTAAGAGGGGGAAGGTGTGTAGGTGTTTGAAGAGTTATTGACAAAAAGGTATTTGAAGAACTGGGTTTTGTGATGCATTCATGAGAAGGAGGATGGTGAAGTACTTAGAGTGCTAATTTAGGATTTGAGAGGCTAAGATTCAATTCCCTTCTCAACCACAGACTTCCTATATGTTCTCCTGGAAGTCACTTAGGATGGATCCACAAAGGGAATTAAGCATAGCAACGCTGAGCATCATGGCATCTAGAAAATCACAGAAACAACACTGATCCACAAAGCAGAGACGCCTACGCTCCCTAGACAATGAATGGGGGGAGACTGATACTTAGAATGCGCTCCACAAAGCCAGCATGTCATGCATGGGAGCTGCCTAAGCCTGCCAGTGGGAGATACCAACCAGAAGGGTGTTGTCTTAAACCCTGCATCAATCTTGGAGTTAGGCACCTAAATTCAGGCTGCAGAGATGCGCCTATGGCCACTTAGCGATCCTTGAATGGCAGCCAGCCACCTGATTCCATGCAGCTTAGGTGCCTAAGGTGTCTAAGGAGTTAGACGCCTGCCTCACTCCACACAAAACAATCAGAGAAGGAGGAGCCCACCTTATCACGTTAAAAAAAAGCCAATTCCCACCCCTAAAAAAAACCCCTTTAATAGAAAATTTTCAACCAACTCTGTCCCACATCCACAAGCCTCCCCATAGCAGTCAGCATGTTTGTTTGCTTTGTTCTAGTGATCGGATTCCATACCTATTTGGAAGGCATGGTCACAGATGGAGAATCAACCTTTCAGGCACGGCCACTCCCATGGAGTGGAATTGGATTGGATTGGATTGGATTGGAATATTAGGGCAGACATCTTGAACTGGACGCTGTGTTTAGAGAGAGAGGCACACAAGAGGCTGTGCTTGTGGGGTTTGTTTTGCTAAGGACCTACTACCATTTGTGTGAGGTGTCGCTAGTTCTGAGTGCATGGCTTTTTCCCTCACAGCATCCCTTAAGAGGCAGATTACAGAGGGTGCGCCGGCAAAGTTAATTTTGGCTTCGGAGCACGTACAGGTTTCAGAGATTTTCTGTAAATTCTAAAATGGGAAATTCTACTAAAAATACCTCTAGCCGTTTTTAAGATAGCTCACATGTATTAGTAATATCCCCATTTTAAGTTCTCCCACTCTGCATATTATCATCATTTTAACAGATTGTGAAACCAGGGCAAATGGGACTAGAATGACATGCTGAAATCAGTCACTTCTAGCACTGGGCCAAGAACCCAGCCCTCTTGATTCTTTGGCCTACGTTTTAACCATTTGACTATGTTCTCTCTCTACTCGCGTTGTTGGTGAGGAAGTGTTTTTCTTTTGCCTTCACAATAAAAGGCCAGTATGAGACCATCTTAGGGTTCTGCCTGCACTCTTGTGGTTTATGATATCATCAGGACTGTTCAGGGAACTGTGAATCCATAATTCACAGTTGCTTGTTGCTATGCTGTGCCTGCCACATACACATCTCAAGGAAAAAGGGGGAGCAGATCAGCCTCTTGGCTTCTTCTGCCTCAAGAGACTGCCTCAAAACAGAAAAACATCAAGCTGAAACTTAAATATCTGTTAGACCTTTAATTAGTGACCCCAGGAGTGTTTGCTAGGAGGAAATTTTAATTTAATTATCCAAATAGAAGATATTTAACCTCTTGCTAGCTCTGCAGAATTACAGTACTTTGATTTTCTTTCCAGTTTCTTTTTTTTTTCTTTAAAGCAAATTTAGAACTGGTGAAAGGTGTCAACTTTATAATCTAGAACACTGAAACCTTCTGTTACATAGGAAAGGTATAATATTCTGCACGCTTCTACCAGTATGCTTTAGCACTGTCCTGGAGTGACCACCTGGAACAGGCAGATGGTAATTTAATCTCCATGGCTGTAGGTTCCTTGGCTTCCCTGAAGAGACAGCCAACAAAGGGGTCAGGTAGGGCTAATTTTGTTGGTGGTTATTGTATGGGTACTTGCCTATGTGAAATAACACTGAGACCAACCTCTCATTTCACATAGATGGAGAGATGGTAATGACTTTCCATCATTATTGATCTGAGACAGATTCAGACTAGTGGCAAAAGCTTCCATAGCCCATAACAATGTACATACGTTAGCCAGGCCTTTACTTCAGGTTACTGTTGGCTTGCTTCATCCCAAGGGCATCGAAGTCTGAGAACTGAAGCCATAGATAGGGTCACTGTCTTTTCATTGCAAGCTGACCTGCAAGCTCCTAAAATTCATTCCCATTAGAAGTATTTGAATGATGTTTTCTTGCCCTTCTTTTCACAGACTGCAGGCTGCTTTGGGATTACGTCTATCAGCTGCTTTCTGACAGCCGGTACGAAAACTTCATCCGATGGGAGGACAAGGAATCCAAAATATTTCGGATAGTGGATCCCAATGGGCTGGCCCGGCTGTGGGGAAACCACAAGGTAAAGAGTGGTGGGGTTTTCCTCCCATGGAATGCCATTTGTAACATTCTGGAGTTCATCAGGAGAAAGGTTTAATCTTTCATTCTGTTTACAAATCTAAAGCTTCCAACCTTCAGAAGAAGGAACCACAGAAAGCCAGGCATTATTTAAAGAGCCTGGTAGTTTGGGGTATAGACATTTAGGCTATGTCTACACTACCACTTATGTAAATATTCCACCACCCTGAACAACAAAAATTGCACCGACATAAGCACTAGTGTGCACAGCACTATGCTGGCAGGAGAGTTTCTCCTACTGACATAGCTTCTGCTGCTCGTGTGGGGAGACTTTTTTTATGCTGGCAGGAGAGCTCTCTCCCATTGGCATAGAGCAGGAGTGGCCAAACTTCCTGACACCCACCTTCCCTTTGGGCAGAATTCTTAGCCCCACTGCCAAAGGGCAGAAGCGCCGAGCTCCCCACTCCAGTCTGGTAGATGGAGAATGCGGGGGAGGAGGGGACACAGGGGACTCCATGAGCCATACTTTAACTGTAAAATAGCTGCATGCGGCTCGCGAGCCTCAATTGGGCCACCCCTGACATAGAGCCTCCTCACCAGATGCACTGCAGTGGTACAGCTGCACCGCTGTGTGCATAGATGTGCCCCTAGTTAGAGAACGACATGGACACGGGTGTAATGGTTCTGCTCTCCAAAGGTATCTCCCTCCTCCTTAGGTCTGACCCTACTGAATGCTCAGGCCAGAGTGATGTCCGGAAGGGGCCATAATGTGTCTCAGGGATGGGTCTGTCTTAGGAAACCAACAGGGTAATAATTGAATAGAAATCTCTATTTGGGGACTTACTTGAGATTTGAGACAGATTGCTGGTTTTCTCTTTCCAGAGGGCAAGTCACTTAGCATTCCTTGCTGTATTGATAATGCAGCTGTTGCGTGAGAGGAGAAAATATTGTGTTGTAAAAAACGTCAGACACAATCACGTTGGAGTCTTCCTTGTCTGAGAATGAGTCTGCTTTGCTTGCTTTAAAGCTAATGCTGCTAAAGAGGGGAAGTCACACTGCGTCTGGCGTTGGTGCGGTGCAACATTTCTGTTACATTGACTATGATCGGACATAAGTGACTGGAGGTTCGGGCTGACTCATTTTTAGGTGCCCAACTTTGAGATACCTTAAGGGGGCCGGATTTACACTTTACGCACCCCGAGGTGCAGCACCTGCCCCTCCCCCCACCTGCAGCTGACCTTCATGTTTTCTCTGCAGGGGAAGAGAGGGGCTGGCTGGGCCAGCTGTGCACAGGGTGGGGAGATATGGGCTCAGGTGACTGGCTCAGCGGGCTCCGGGTGGGGGGGGAATATGCTCACCCCTCAGCTCTGGCTTCTGGCCTGGCCAGCGGGTGGGACCTCAGCAGGAAGAGAAGGAACAGGGCAGCAGGGCGCTAGGAGATAGGAGGAGGAGCAAGGAGTGGGGCCAATGTTCCAGCAGTGTGGGGACCCCAACTTGGCTGGGCTCCTAGGCACAGGCCTCATTGGCCTACATGGCAATCCACCATTGCTGAGTTGCCCCTAGAATGCCAGTGCCCCTGGGCACTTGCCTCCTGTGCCTAACTGGAAATCCGGCCCTGATTTTCAGAAACCATTGAGCACCTGCTGTCTGACAATCAGGGCAGGCCACTGCTGAAAACCTTGGCCTTGGAGCATAGGGAGACTTGGGGGAGGGAAAGGCACTTCCACTGTTTTGGGGGAATGTGAACCTGCTGGCTTCTCCAGACAGAGTGAGAATGGCAGCATGCTTTCTTTTGCCACAGGAGCCTTTCCGAAAGCCTCACTGAGCCACAGCGCTCAATGGGAGAGGCAAACAAAAGGGCTCTCATTCCCAAGCAGGGGCCTTTTGGCAAACAGAACCAGACGGAGGGATCAGGGCTTATTTAAGGAAGAGGCTGATGGCAGTAGCTCATGTTAGGCATGGAATGGGCAAGCATTGCACAAGCTTCCCACACACAACTATGCCAGCGTATCTTATTTCAGACCTCTAGCACTCTGCTGTTACAGAGCTGCACCCTACCATAGCTCTGCCAATGCACCTCCTACTCTTGCAGTTACGGGCCTCTCCTGAGCAGAGAGTCCCCGTGTGCCAAATTGTGTGGGTGGCTTTGTAATGTAAACATGTGCACTTTCATGGAGTTCTTCCTGATTTACACCAAATAACAGAGTAAAAACAGGCTTTAGATACTTCAAGTGCGTTGTAAACATTAACTAATTAACAGGCGGGAGGTCCAGAGGAACACCACTTTTAACTGGGAAGAGTGCTGTTAAATAAAGTTTAGTAGCTGCTGTTTATAAGCTTTTACAAAAGGCCATTCATTGCAAATAAGCCCTGTGTAGGGTGATCAACATGAAAGAGTGTAAGTCTTTTCTGGTGAAGAAGGCCTTTGTTGAGTACAGTCCAATGTGACTGATTTAAAAAAAAACTCTCACTTTTTTGAAGCCACCCTCATTCAAATCACTCTGTGTGAAACAAAAACCATAGAAGTATATTATGAATGCTGGAGAAGCCAGATGGGCCTACAACCAGTAGAGGAACTAAGCAGGTAGTTTCTTCAGATAGCATGGTCATTTCAGCTAGCTGCGGTATTTCTGCAACTGCTTCTGAAGATTTAGGAAGGGTGTATTTAATTGTCTCTCAATGCTTTTCTTTTGAAATAAACAGAACAGAACAAATATGACCTATGAGAAAATGTCCAGAGCCTTACGCCACTACTACAAACTAAATATCATCCGGAAGGAGCCAGGACAAAGGCTTTTGTTCAGGTAATTCTTCCCATTTTTTTCCTTCCCCTTCTTTTCTTTAGGTGATTTCTTTCTGATGATAGCAGGATGAAGCTTTGTGCATGATGCTCCACTACCACCAGTGTAACACCACTGTCAATCTGTCAAGTTGAAAGAGCCTTCCACAGTGGCGCTTCCACATGGCTGAACTAATTTACCAATTGAGGGCCTGATGCAAACTCACTGGAGTCAGTCTTTCCATTGACTCCAGTGGACATTGACCTCTGTTGTGTACCTCCCCTTTGGTTTCACTGTCTAAGTCACACCACTGCTTGGTCCACATCCAAGTCTCTTGGCCCACCGACAGCAATTCTGCCCCCCTCCCCTCTTATTTTTAGTAAAAGTCTCAAACAAAAATTCACAGGAGCCATGACCTGTTCATGGCCCATGATCTGTCCCTAATCTTCACTAAAAATAACCGTGACAAAATCTTAACCTTCATGATCACAACAAAGAGATTGCACGACCGTACTTGTATGAAGTGAATTGGGAAATGCTATTTTTTTTCTCTTTTTTACAGTACAAATATTTGTCATAAAAAATAATATAAAGTGAGCATGGTACATTTTGTATTGTGTTGTAAGTGAAACCAATATATTTGAAAATGTAGAAAAAACATATTTATAATACATGAAAATTGGTATTCTATTATTGTTTACTAGTGCAATTAAAACTGAGATTAATCGCCACCATTTTTTAAAATCTTGTGATAAATTGTATTTTTTAAAATCATTTAAAGCCCTAGTGCTGGGGCAGCCTGTCAGTAATTGGGGATGCCGGGGATAGGGCATGCAGAAAAGCACTGGATGCTGGGAAAAAACTGGGAAGGAAGCACAAAGGCTCTTAAATACCTTTGAGGATAACTCCCATTGATTTCAATGGAAGTTAGGTACCTAAATACTTTGTTCAGAGTCACTTGGGAGATGTTGTGGCAGGGATGCACAGGAGATAAGGAAGCTCAGGGTCATAGTGTGGCTTTAGGGAGGAAGTCAGTGATTGACTTCTCACTTTGTTTTGCAGGTTCATGAAGACTCCAGACGAGATTATGAGTGGCCGAACAGACCGCCTTGAGCACCTTGAGTCCCAGGAACTGGATGAACAAATATATCAAGAGGACGAGTGCTGAAGAAACCAACGTGCACCACCACAGCGGGTCCGTGGGAGAAATGTCTGCCTGGATGGCTGGAGGAGTTTGGGAGGAGAAACTAGAACACAGGAGCAGAGTATGGGGTCAGCGCTTACCTTGGAGACCATGCAGGACCCAACGCACCTTAGTGAAAAACAAACAAACTGGTAGAGGTGGTGGTGGCAGCAAGGTGGAGGAGAGAGAGCTGGACTCATGCACTACTTCGTTGTCTTTACAGAGTCCCCCTTGACTTCTTTTCCTGTTCCTTTTGTTGGTTTGTTTGTTTCATATTTTCTCCTAATAAACATGCAGTTTGACTTTTTCTTAGTTCATGTAGGACAAGACGTCAGGTTTTACTTTTCCAGAAGCCTTTCCTATGGAAATAAATGGAGTACTATTTTCTGTGCAAGTCTCACAGCATAACATGGCATCAAAACTACAGTGACAGCAGTGGAGAAGGGGTCACTTTGCTAGTTCCATTGGCTCAGATCACATTTGCTTATGCTGCCACTTGGAAGGTCTCAAGCTACCAAGAGAATTTACAATATCTCTACTAAATGAAGAAAAAAGCATCATCTTTTGTTACAAGCCTGGGACACCTTACCAGAGTATGTTGGGCTGGCAATGAGCTGCTTTGTACTTCTGACATATGGACCAAATCACCTAAGTGCTCTGAGAAGGAGGGGGAAAATAAAGAAAAGAAAAACCTCTGACAAAACACAATAGACTGATGCTGGCTTTTGCCCTCCCTCTAGCAAAGAAGCTTTTGAATAGAAGTGACACAAATGATATGGACTTTCTGTTCCAAGTCTTCTATCAAAAAGCAGGATTGAAGTATGTGTGATTACAAGTCGTTGTGGTTTTCACATTAGCTGGCCGTTTTTGGGAGCGGAGGTGAAGAAGGGCTGTTTTTTCATATCTTCAATGGGAGGAAAAGGATGAAGACACACCAAGTTGCTTGGAATACTCAGAAGCCTCCCCGGGATCAGTTGTCACTGCTGGAGAGAAGTGAAATCAGACGTATGATGATATGTGGTAGACAGCCAGAGACCAAATAGCTATACTGGTATCCTGAAACTGGTTGTTTGATGCCTCCCACTTCCTACCCCACCTCTCCCAAAGCAGCTGTACCAGCGAGATTGCTTCTCAGCTTACCCATTTTTAGCATGGATTTTTTTTTTTTAAATAAACCACCTCATTGTGTTCTTGTCCTTTTAATTTTAAGATATTCTTGTTTTGGTAGCTTGAGTTTGTTGTGCAGCCTTTATGCAAGAGCAGCTTTGACTGCTGCCTGCTACTGGTGGAACAGTGAATCATGCCTAGATTGCTGGCAGGGAGTCCAGCAGAGCAACGGTCCTTGCATCTGTATGGACTTTTTTGTCTGAGACTGCAGAAACTAATTCCCTTTGTAATTTTACATTGGTTGGTTCCCATAGAGATGAAAATTGGTGGTTTCAGGACAAGTGGTGGAGCTATCAGCAGCCATCCCTTGTTAGTGAAGGAAATATCTAGCAGCAACATATGCATTTGGGAAAGGTGATGAGCCAAGAACGTTTTCAACAAGGAGATTGGAGTTTCTCTGCACAGGCATCACATGATGTCCAAAGGAAAGGAAGCCTGTGTCTGTTCATTAATAAAATCTCTTTCATAGATCATAGAAGTCCAAAATGGAAGAAATCAAGGGATCTATCTAACCAAAAAAGCCCAGATACAACACCTGATCTTAGCCAAATATTTAACAGGGAAAGTTGCTCCATTCAGAAAACTTTCCATTTGGTTAGGAGTGGTACCCTGGAAGTGCAATTTCACTGCAAGGTGCACTGAACCACTTATGGCAGAGTGAATGGGTTTCTTTATGGCCATAGAGCGCTACATCATGGAATAAGGACAAACTTTTTCCAGTTGGGAAACTCTTTCCAGATGAAGAAACACTGGCAATACATTTCTCCCTCCCCCCATGCTTTATCCAGGCACCTAATGAAGTGGGTTTTTCCCTCTATACTCTTAGTGGATGTGCTTACAGTTTACTACACTCTGGGTATTTGACTTTTTCCTGCATCAAAGAACAGCAGCAGCATATAATCGGCAAAAGAGAAGATCAACCCCTACCAATCCTTGATGTGGCTCTGAAACCCTTTGAATACAAAAAGGGTGTGACTGGCAGGTGCCGAGGAATTTTGGCTTTGGGGACATGGACCTAAAACTAAAGGGAGAGGGAGCTGTTTTTGTTTGGTTTTAGCTAAGAAATGTGACCCTGTTCAAGAAGACAAGTGGCAGCCCCTTCTCAGGAGCTGAACTCATGCTTAGGTTATGAGGGCAAATACCCTCTTGATTTAGCCTTAGCACACCGAGTTGGCAAACATCTAACCAAGAAAACTCAAGACAAAATAAAAGGGAGACTGCAATGGAGAGGAAAACTTCAGTAAAGGAAGTTCCTTACTCTTCACTTGTTTTCTTTCTATTTTCAGATGGTAGAAAGGAAGAGTTTGCCATTTGTATCCCTTGGTGCTCTAGTCATGACCAATAGGTAAATGGCATCATTTCTTCTGCTCCAGCTGCTGTTACAACATGGTGGGGAGGAGGAGAACTCTTGTGTTTAAGGGCTTTGCTAAGCAACACTTTTTCCCATGCTGGTATTTGTGTGCGAGGAGTTTGTGACAGTTTGCCAATTTGGTCCACACACCCTTGCCATTTGTGTTGACAAACATGGTGAAACTTCATCATTGGACTGGTGGAAGGCAAGGAATCCTGAATTCATACACATTTGCCCCATGGTGAAATTCACAGAGAGGTTTTTGTCTTTGACCAAAAATTAATTTTAAAAAAAATTGGTAATTGTCCCCTGCAGAAACCAAGAAATAGTCCAGACTGAAAATCTGAGAAATAGGTTTCCTTTTTGGTGATATCAATGTTGGAAATTTTCTTCCGCCATAACTATGGGCATGTGGACCACCCCCATCCCTTCAGAGTCTACTTCCTCCTTCACATCCTTAATGAAGACTAATTTTGCCAATACCCACACAGACATACCAGTAAGAATGAAAATATTCTTTGGACTCACAGCAGGCCCTTAGCTAGTGAACTTTTCAGCCTAGGGTTGCCATCTTTCTATCAAGATCTAAATGGCACAGAGAGTGGTATAATGAGTGCCAAGAGCTGGAGTATGACACAGCTGCCAGCCAGTGTGAAGAGACTTGCAATATCAGAATTTGAGCTATCCTTGGGATCTTGGGGGCCAATTTACCAGCTTCATTTGAAAAATACTTCTACAGAAACAGTAGGAAATGGATTCCCTGTTGTCTCGCAGAGAGATCCAAAAATGGAAGCCACGTGGAGCGTACGTAAAACATAACTGAACTATGGGTCTAAGTGGGACATGCAGGTGTGGCTATCAAGAAGAATTTTGCCCTTTTCACCTCCCTCAGCCCTTAAATTCCCCAAGGTAGGATTTGCCAGTTGCCCAATAGCCAGGCTCTCTCTCCACTCCCTCAAGGGAAACTGGAAAAGTGAGAAAGATTCTAAGGAATACCTTAACCACTGGGAGATGGGCCTTGTCTTCAAATAGTGTGGCTAAACAGGGCCCACCCGTGGCCATCAGCTTGCTCCAAATCTGAACAAGCCAGACCCTTCTGTGAACAGTGCTGCTTGCGCAGGATAGATGGCAGATCTATAAGCTGATAAAGAAACCATCTTGCAGGTAAAGTCTCAAACTTTGTGGGGCCTGGCCATTGAGAAAAGAAAACCAAACACTATTAGGGCCACTTGCATAAACACTAAGTAACTGCAACCACCCCGATCTCAGACACATACTGAGCATGCATTCTTCATGATTTCTCTTTATATGACTGCAACCATGTGCAAATCCAGAACGCATTTGTTTTAAAAAATGAATTCTTGTCTGTTTTTATTGATGGCTTTTTTTAAAATAAGGTGTGGGGTTAAGGGACTGAATCAAATGAATGTAAAAAAAAACAAAACAAAAGCCTATTCTCAGGGCCAGTGAGTTGCAAATAATTTTTAAAAATGCCTGTAATTACATCATCTCAATAAAAAAATTTTAATATAAAAATGGGAATGCCAAGTTTCTGTTGATACAATCCTTGTGAGATGCAAATTTAAGTGGTTGTGGTTCCAGTGTGTTGCAACTGCTTTTCCTTCAAGGGACTAGGGCCTGGAGTGCAGCAGCAGTTTTCAGTCACAAAAAGAAACCAGCAGGCTTGTCATCGCCAAACCCATGTGGGTGGAGTCTGATCTTTCATGCTTCCTTTGGTTTGCAATTTGAATTCAATCCCTCAGAGCATTCACTTTTTTCTGTTACCTAATAAGGGATCCCACCCCACTTGTTCATAGATCAAAATATACACCCCCATTTTCCTTTGCTGTGGTACAAGCTGCTTTGGCGAAGGGCTGGAGAAGGAAAAGGCTAAGTAGCATAAGGAAACTTCATTGCAGCTTTTTTCTACTGTCCTACAGCAAATGAAGCAATCTGGGGATTTCTCTTACAGATTGTTGATGCCCACAAAAACAACAGCAAGCTGATCTAGGAATATAGCAGCTAATGCTCTGCGCTTTTACCACATGATAAATCCATTCCCAGATCCAGTCTCTTGGTCCCTGGGTTGGTCTGATCTAGGGTACTATGAAGGCAAAGCTCAGCCCTATAGAGCAGAAGATCACCCTCATCTCATTGTGCTGCCACCCTTCTCACTGGAGATGTGGGTTCTGCTGCTTGCTCAGCCTGTAGCAGGGGCACTGTCTCCCCACAACCTTCTCTTTGCAGGTGAGTGCGACTGTGCTGTGGCCTACCTCAGGTTCTCTTCCTTAATGAGGTCACTTAAACAGGAGAAACCAAAACACATTATGCTATAGTCGTCTAGCACCAGTTAATGAAGCCTTCCGAAAGGGGCACTTGTACAAGGGTGTCAAAGCTTCCACCTCAGAGCCCAGACAAAACTTCAGTCCTAAAACAAAAAGTTTCTACAGTCCACCAGCAGGTGCTTTTGGTGTAAGATTTCAGACTTCTCCACTGCCTCGAAAGCTCTCCAATCTCCCCCCATTTCTTCAAGGTCCCTCCCAGGTCTCCTTACCCAGCAACCTTTTGCATAGTTCAGGCTCCTTAGGAGTGCCCCTCCTCTGGAGAATCCTTTCACCTCAGGAGCTTGTTTCCAGCTGAACTCTAAGACTTTTTAGTAGGCTCAGGTGCTCCTTATTTAACTGCCGTCCAGCTACTTAGACAGATAACTAGGCCCAGGCAGATGGGGGTTGGCCCATTCTCTGCAGTGGAGCCCATCACAGGTAGGCTGGGCATTTGACTCTTTGAAGGGCCACCCCACTGATACAACCACAAACTACCTCAGGGCAAGTCACCATCTGTGAAACAGGGCTAATAGTGCTTGCATACCTGTTGAAGGGTCTTAATCACTGGTCTTAAACTCCTCAAGTTAGCAGGTTCATTTGGCTAGCTGTGCCTGGTGCTTTCTGGGGTGGCAGTCAGATGTTAAGATACATTTGTGTTGTGAAGTAGTTCCAGGCTGAGAAATGACCCATTTTCCTCCACCCCCAAAAGAGTTATAATCTGATGTGGAGGGACCACCCATATCTACAGCCACAGTTCATAGATGGTTATTTTTAAAAAGTTTTGACACAAAAACCAACATTAGACAAATGCACCTGTGAAGTTTGGGACCTTCCACAGGAGGATTCCCTAGGCTTCTCCATGCTTCTGGCCCCAGTGGCTGTTTTCTCACTTGGTAGCCAAGAAGCAAATTTAATCGACACATTAAACATGGCCTTCAGTGTGGTGTTTGAAGGCATTTGGAACAATGGCAGAAGCAGCAATTTGGGGGTTATGATTAAGTTTTTGGAGTGGAAGGAGATTGGCCTGACCCAAAAATCCTGCCAAAGCAATGAATTAAGGCCTAAAAGCTCTCCCTGCCTCAATGAGCAGTTACATGCCTAACTCCCACCGATGTCACAGGGGATTAGGCACCTAACTTCCTTTGAGGATCTGGGCCTTAGTGCACCTCCCTTTGACCACCCCAGCACAGAAGAGGAGTACATAACTCAACCACATCTTTTATTTAGCTTTCAAAAATTAATTTAGCACTGCAGGAAAGTACCAGCCTGAGAGCCTGGGGCTCTGAAGTCATCTGCTTATTTGCAGACTAAGGTCCGGTCTACACTTACCTTTATGATTCGGCGGCGTAAATCACTTGCATATCTCCCGTTGACTTTGCAGTGTCTCCTCCGCGCGCCGTCCACACTGCACTGCGCCGAAGGGAACAGCGTTCCCTTCGATGCAGCGCCACGCCACTTACTGGGGTGGTTTTCCTGCGTCGCTTGCTGGATCGACTAAGCGGGTCTACACAGACCGCTCAGTTGATCCAGAGTGGTCAATCTGAAGACCCAGCCTAAGAATTGCACAGAAGGCTAGCATGGAAGCTTCTTCCCCTTCCCCCAACATTGCCAAACTCTGACTGGAGGGAACACTTGGAGGCTTGAGAAAAGAGGTCAGTTTCCATAGACCTGCCAGAGAAGGTATCAACGATAATGGTGCTTTTTATGATGTGGACACAAGTATTTCTTACTGGAATATTTTTCCCCCAACATGCTTTAAACTGAGACTGTGCATACAAGACAACAGCTTCCAAGAAAATAATTCTCAGCAACGCCAAAACAAGACCACCTAGGAAGTGTGATTGAATCAGAAGAGAACTCACTTTTCCCAGCTGCTGGAAGCCACAGAATGAGAAAGTGTTACTCTTCTGTGAATGACTATTCTCCTGTGAGGTGCCTACTTGTGTGTGCATAACCAATCTAGTCCAAAAATGCCCCAAAGCTCTAACAAATATACTCCATTCCTGTGCTGCAGTACCATTTAGTATCCCAGTCCAGAATTCCCACTGATCTACCAATGTGCCTAAATCCTAATGTACCACACTGTTTGGTATTTCAGGTTCATAACCACCCCTGCAGCTCTGCCAGCCCGTTTCTGTCCTAGTCAGCAGTCTCTCTCCACTAAGGTAGACCAGAACCAACTAGAAATCATACCCAAAGTGGGAGTTAATGTTCATCATCTGAACAAATGTTCATTAATGAAAGAACTGAGCCATCAAATGCATTTTCACTTTTGATCCAAGAATTGTTTAAATGCAGATCCCCACTGGGTCTTCTTAAACTACTGAAGGATCTATCAAGGGCACCAGATGGCATTAAATTCTAGCCCAAATAATTCCTTTCATATCTGGAAGTTAGACAGTGAGCAGGTACTAGGGTGTAAGGACAATAATAGTGTTCCAAGCACTGAGCCTAACGAGGACTACGTGGATGTCTAATGTATATCTTTTCATATTGTTTTCTTACATTATTCTTTTCTTACCATGGTGCAGTAACTAATACACAGAACAGTGCAGAATTACAGAGGATCAAGAAGTTAAGCATACTCCAAGAACACTTCCAGAAGAAATAGCTGAACACATACCACTATCAGCCCTAGACCCAGCATAGAGAGTGTTTCAGAAAGGAAAAAGCAGGCCTGATCACACAGTGTTCCAGCTATCTCCAGCTGTGGAATGGCTTCTTACGGACGGTTGAAGTCAGGAGTATAGAGCAGCACTGGAAGCCCATGAGCAGCACCAGTGAGGAAGGAGACAGAAGAGTGCCATATCGTCAGCATTGCCTACACCCAGGTTCACCAGTGCAGTTGAGGCTCCAACCAAAACATCTGAGCCCAGGGCAACGTATAACATTCAATGAAATCACATCCCCCTCCTGCCGGTCTTGCTACAGGTTGAGTCAAGTTCTTACACTGAAGCAAAAGCTAGGAATGCACCAACATTCATCAGTTCTAAGGTCAGAAGGGAACATTGTGATCATCTAGTCCGACCGTCTAAGATAGGCCATAGCACAGGGGTAGTCTATTTTTTTGTCACAGTATATTCAAGGTCCAGACTCCAGAGAAAATAATTTTCAAAACTAACTAATGATAAGTAAATAAAAAGATCTTAGGGTCTCTTCAAAAGCATCTGGCAGTCCAGATTTGGCCTGCAGTTCTATTGCAGAGGCCTTCAATCTGTGGGGCAGGCTCCCCAGGGGGCCTAGAAGAATGTTTGGGGGGGCACAACCAGGCCTGGGTCCACCCGCACAGGGGACAGGGAAGAAGCACCACCCAGCCCCTCTCTGCCCCGAGCTCTGCTCCGGACCCAGCCATGGTCCTGGCCTCCTGGGTGCAGCACCTGGCCCTGGCCTCAGGCCTGCAGCCCAGCCCCTGCTGATGCTGCAGTGCCTAGCCCCACCTCCTGGTGGCCACAGAGCCTAGGCCCCTGCTTCCCCCTTGACCATGGAGCTCAACCATGGTCCCCACCCCCAGTGTCAGACCTAGCCCCCACCTCAGCCCATGGCCTCAGCACCTAGCTCCCAGCCACCGCAGTCCCCGGACCCCCATGGACAGCCTCGGCCCCAACCACAGCCCCCCAACCATGGCCCAGCTCCCAGCCGTAGCCCCAGCCTGACTGTTGCCCCGCTCCCAGCCGGGCGGGGGGAGTGAGGGTCAAAAGTTTGAGGACCACTGACCTATTGATGACCCCTGCCATGCAATTTTTCCAAAATCATTACTTTCTTCCTTCTGTCTTCCTGTGCAAGACATGCTGGTTATTTCCCCTTCCCCATTTCTCCCCACCAAAAGATGACATCTGGATACTAAATGACAAACTGTCAAATGCACACAAATATTTGAGTGCATGTATGCATAGCCACGAAGGTGCTACTGCTGAGTGAGTTGGGGAACCTGCCACATGCCAATTTCTTTAACTAGCCAGGAGGGGACCTAGATGAGGGAAAAGTAATCAGTGCAATTAAAAGGCTACTATTTTTTCATATTGCCATAATATTTTGTCCTTGCTGTGCTGCCCTTCATTTACTTTACATGGATACTCAATATATTTTTAAAATAGCTTTCCACAACTGATAAATCACTGTTTATTTACAGACTAGGTTTCCCATCAAACACAGAATTCTAATTGAGAGGTTACTCATGAGCACGGGGTTACACACAATGGTTTGTTATTGTGGGGCTGCTCTGCTAGGCATTAATTTAATTGTCAAACATATATAAAGAATGGAAAGAACTGTTCAAACAATGGTAGGTCAAATTGTGGGCATGTCCATATTTATTTAATTTTTGCCTAGGCTTAATTTTGAAAAATTTGTTTTAAAAATATTGGCCCTGATCCTCTGGGGGTTTGGGGGCTGTGAATCAGCACAGCAGCATTGGTTTCAATGGAGCAAAGCTAATTTATACCAGTTGAGGATCCAATCCAAGACTATAAAGACACTTATTGAACAGGCGTATTTCCTCATCTCACTCAACTGTTCTAGTACCGAAGAGCTGCAACCAGCATTTGAAAAAGAACAAAGCACAATATCTCATGTAAGACAATAGAGGTCATTATGACTGATATGATCCATTGCAAAACCTGCAGAAACACATCAATCTTTCTCCCTCCTGCAGCCATCAGTGTGTAAAGTTTTCCAGCATCTAGAAGTGTTGGAAGAGTGGCTGCAACAGGAAGAATGATAAAAGTTCAGGAATTAGAATTGATCTCACACTGGCTGATAAACATTATTAGCCTGAGGTCATTGATTTGAAGCCAAACTCTGCTAAATGGGTAATGTTTTCAGATGATCCTTTCTCAACGTTCATCATGGTAAAGCGAGATAACTGAAGGGGAGTCAGTTCTAACAAAGCAGGTATTGTTTATTGTGATTTCAGAAAAGCAGAGGAGTCACATCCCTTAAGTCTAAAGTGAGGCAAAGAAGCTAACTTGGTACAGAGGAACTGGGGAAACTACAAAAAGGATCTGTGACAGGGGACACTCACCTTCAGAGAGCCTCCCATCAGCTGGGTTTGGTTCTGCAACCCTTTTTACTGCTCTAGGCACCCCCTGAAAGTTGCCGACCTCAGTGGGTAGGTCTTCAGTGGCCCAGCCCATTCACACAGTCAAAAACCAAACAAACGAAAACCCGTTCCAGGACAGCAAAGAGTTCACCAAACTGCCTGTCTGCCCTCACCAGGGTCTCCAGCCCCATCTGGGCCATTTAAATCCAGCCCTTCACTCATGCTTCTAAAGGAACCTTACCCCCTACTCAGGGTTTAGGCCACTTCAGCAGTGGGGGAACCCAGACCCACCCACTACTCCAGGTTCAAGTCCAGGGACCCTACAAACAGCAGCCATATACTGCCTCCTTTAATTAGTTGCTTCTGTAGTCCCTTTGCCCCCACTCCGTATTTTAGGATTACAATTCTCAGGTCCTCTCACTGTTCCTGGTCCAGTAAACACAGCCCATTGTACTCCTTTGGCCAGAGCAAAGCCCGCTTCCTCCCCTCACTGCTCCCAGTTCCAGCCAAGAACTGCCCTGTTAAACTCCTGACCACCACTTCCACTGGTGTTTTCTTCCAATGGTTAATCACTCTCGCTGTTAAAAATTTGCTCCTAATTTCTATTTTAAGTTGGTTCTTGTTAAGCTTTTCTCCCTAGATTAACAAACCCTTTAGTAACCAGTGAACGTACTAAGTAATCAAGTCACCGCTCAACCTTCTTTATGATAAGTTAAACAGTTAGTCTTTCACTGGAAGGCATTTTCTCCAGCTCTCAGATCATTTGCGTGGCTCTTTTCTGCACCTTCCCCAATATTTCAGCATCCCTTTTTAAAAGGAAGGAATGGAGTCTCCATTACACAGCACTTTTTCTGGAAATCTTGCTTCTAGACAGGGAGAGCGAATGCTATAGTTGCATCTGCCCATGCACAGTACCTTCTGGGCTGCTCTTGAGAGAAGTGTTAGTATTTGTGACTTCCTGACGGGTGGTTAATTTTTTAAAAGCGCCTAAGTGTCTTATTTAGCCTCAGTGGCATTGGAAGTGTTTGTTTGGAGGGGGTTAAAATGCAGCATGAAGGACCACGATAGATCCTTGGGAGTCCAGATATCCCAAACTTCAAAATCTAGGTTTCCCCACCTAGGAACAGCTCTATTGCTAGAGAATACCACAGGGCAAATATATGATAGCTGTGCTGAGATGGCAAGGCTTATATGTCCTTAAGTGGCTTTTTTCTATCTTCTTTCAGGTAGCTCTTCGTGTTCTTAAAAGCTTTCCCCAAAATTCTGTCTGACAGGCAAAGGATCTCACCAGTCCTCATTCCAACCCAAACAGATTCCAGTAGTGGCCCCTTTTCCATATGCACCTAAAAAGTTCCTTTGGAAGAATACAGCAAGAATAATTAGTTGCAGCTGATTTCCATATGGTGAGCTAGGCTTTGCCCTATGTTCACTTCTTAATGTCAAAGCACTCCAACCTCAAAATTTCCTTGATACTCATAGAACACAGACAGGGAAGACCCGCCAGGGCTACGGTTCCAGTATTACCAATCCCAAGCATTCAGATGAAATCCTGGCCCTGCTGAAGTCAATGGGAGTTTTGCTATTGACATCAATGACTTCAGGAAGTAACTTGCTGTATTTGATAGGTACTGGACTAACATTTCTAAAATCTGCTATTTAACCACTCAGCAAATACAGACAGCATGAGTAGCAGCCATACAACTTTTCCCCACGCTGCTCTCTGTTCTTGCTCTGCCATACACCTGGTCTGTACATAAATGTACAAGAGGACAGCTATGAAAAATGTCTACAACAAAGAACCCTAACCATGTGAAAGATGGGGCTTTGCAATCTTCCCTATAAATGCAAACCTCAGTGTAGGTTCAGCAAACAGGCTGCAGCATTTTCAAACAACGAGAAGATGAATCATAATTTTTGGATCAAAACCAAAAGGAACTCTGGTTTGAATGTGTTTTGATGTGAGTTTATTTGCACACTGATACACAAAGGTAAGCAACATATCTGAACTGAAAGAGGAAAATAGGTTCATGTGAATTCTTATGAAACCAAACTGCTAAAGAGGACTTGACTGCCACGGACTCTCAAGTCAAAACGCTTTTCACCAGCACTACAATTCACGTGAAAATTTGTGAAAGATTATAGCTCAGTTTTTCAAAAGTGGGCTCCTAAAGTTAAATTGCTGAGTCCATATTTAGGCATGAAAATAAATGGTCTGACTTTCAAAAGGACTGAACTCCCCAAAAGCTCCTACAAAGATTAATGGGAGCTACTGATTGCACAGTGATTTTCAAAATCAGGCCACTTCTTTGGTTTCTTAAGTCCATATTTAAGCATCTATCTTTAGGCAACCACTGCTCCCCTACATCCTATATCTTTCTTAATTGATCACGTTTACCATCTTACTGCCAGATCTTTTGTTGCCAGTGTTCAATGGGCAACATAAAACTTCTTAAAAAATAATCAGTAGAAACCTTACACTGTTAGCCACCTGCTCGAACGGTCCTGCTGAGATGGTGTCTGCAATACACCTGGATTGAGGAATGAGTGGAAAGGGTATTGGCCCCAGCAGTGCACCACTGCAGTGTGGCAGGGAGCTGTAGGGACTGACCACGCTATGGGACAGCACATCACCAGGACTGTTCTCCAGCAGCAAAGAGCATATCTCATGTTTGCTGTGTGTTTAGTTGCTGTCAGTATTTATGGAGTAATTATGGACCAAATAAGTAAAGTGTACCAAGTGGCACCAGCTTTACTGACTGGGACTATGCCCATTTCATTTCCCCAGAGTGGCATTCTTTGTCATTCTGAATGCTAAACCCTGCTGTTCCTAGAATCAGTTTCTTCATCATTCCAAAACCCCTCCAGGGCCTGTAGGCATATAGTATTGCACATATATGCAGTGTGACATTTATAAGACACACAGAGATGTTTCAGGAATCTTAAAAATGAACTTCAAACAAATCCCTGAAGTTCTTGGTGCAACTGCATAGAACCAGCACTGCTACTTTGTTTGTGTGCAGGGACATGCAAAGTTAGTTCCTTAAGTCCCTTGCCCCAATTAAAATAAAAGAGCACAGGGGAGTGACTTTGCCTGTTCAGAACAGGTTTTATACTGTCAACAATCTTCCCTTCACTTTTTCCCACAAGTCACTGTGAGCTAGTTTCCCCAGCAGCTCACTCGCCTGATATTCATATACCCTGATATTCCTCTTCAGGGGTGAAACAGTCCCACATTCTCTATTGGCTAAAGAAAGGAATTGGGAGTTAGCAGATCTGGGTTCTGTCCCAGGCTCTGCCATGGTATTCCAGTGTGAACATGGGCAGCTCTCTATGTCTCAGTTTCCTCCTCTGTAAAATGGAAGATGGTGATAGCTACCTGCTTAACAGGGATTTTGTAAGGCTCAAGGTGCTTTCAGATCCTCACAGGGAAGGAGTTACAGAAAAGCATAATACTATTATCTCAAGAAAAGATTTGAAACCTAATTGTCCTTCCAGTATGCAATGTGTCCCTGGACCTCTTCAAACCCCAGGGTTGAACTCACTACCTTGCAAACTTTTTAATAGTAAGTGCAGGACACCAAATTGTCTTTGATCTGTACCATGCGCAGGTTCTCTGGTGCATAAAGAGGCTTGTAATATGTCTAAAGGAAACAGGATGCTAGTTAGCTATAGATGAATAATAACTGGGCATTTGTCTAACAGCTTCTGTGCTGATGAATAATTGAAATCTTTATTACAGTTGAAGCACACACACAAAAAAGAGCTCAAGCCAATACTAATGGTACAGCAGCTGTTTCAAGTGGGGGGAATGCTGAAAAAAGATATTTTCCTCTGGTTCCTAAATGTCTTTGCTGGATTTGGATTGCTAAAACAGCTAAAGGCAAAACAATAATTGATGCTAAAAGTACTTCTTTGTCCCAGTAACAGTTGCTATTTTATGGAGTCATTTTAAGTTGACATTATGAATAGGGAATGGAGAACCAGTCAGGAATTACCCAAGTCTCATGCTCCAGGTCATCAACTGCTCAGCAAGGGGTTCAGAGGGAAAGCAGAACATCATAGGCATTAGGCATTGGGTTGAAGCGTGGACCTCTGATGTCACTGGAAGGAGGGAGAGTTCTGGTGGTAAAGAAACTAATATTTTTTCACTTAGTTAAAAAAATTTCACTTAATTTTTCAGTTTTTCAATGAAAAACAATATTTTCAACTTTTAGTTTTCAAAAATGAAAACAAAAATCACGAAATCACAAAAAAGTCACCCCAAACCAACATTTGTTTTTGGTCAAAAATCCATTTTTCAGAAAAAAGAAAAAGTTTAAAAGCAAAACATTCAACCAGCTCTTCCTGGGGGAAAAGTAGAGGGGGCAGCAAAATGTCTAAAACCTCTGAACTTGTAGGGACCAGCACATCACTAAGTGGATGTTGGTTCATTTCTTAATAAGCCATTCCTGTGTTTTTGATTTGAGAAATTTGAGATTTGAGATACTGTGCTCTTTCTAGTTCATTGTTATGTATTTATTTCAATTCCAATCAGTTTGTTTTGTTTTAAGGTGTGTGACCATCCTCTGTCCTGATCACATTTGCAAATATCCAATAAATAATTATAACAGACTCCATAAAACAATAATGACTCTCCAAATCCTGCCAGATCACCCCCTCTCAGCTTCCTATTCCCCACTACGTATCCCTCATCTTCAGGAAAAGAACAACAGAATACATTGGCCTTGCAATGAAACCTGAAAGTCAGTGGATTTGGGCTCTGGCAAACTGAGGCCAGGGGCTAGTTCCACAGCTAAGAAGCCTTCAGTGGGAAACACCTGCCCCTAGCCTCCATTACAATTCAAACAAGAGGCTGTTAATTCAAGCTTCTTGGCTGATCTCCATGGCCATGACAGGACTGGTGAGGCTTGCCCACATGCTCAGGGTTTAGCTGATCGCCATATTTGGGGTCGGGAAGGAATTTTCCTCCGGGGCGGATTGGCAGGGGCCACGGAGGTTTTTCGCCTTCCTCTGCAGCATGGGGCATGAGTCGCTTGCTGGTGGATTCCCTGCAGCTTGAGGTCTTCAAATCTCACTTTTGAGGATTTCAATAACTCAGTCATGGGTTCGGGGTTGTTATAAATGTGTATGGGTAGGGTTTTGTGGCCTGCCTTGTGCAGGAGGTCAGACTAGATGATCATATTGGTCCCTTCTGACCTATGAGTCTATGAGTCTATGAGAGGTGATGTGTGAGATAACCGAAGCCCGAACTATTTGGGGGCATTTATAAGTTCAATCTTAAATTGCCCCAGAAACAAAATGGTAGTCAGTACAAATCATAGAGCACTGATATACTCCTTACCAGAAATATCCCTCAACTGGTAGACCAGTCTTTTGAACAAGTAGAAATCACAAAGGGGTGTTAAGGCACAGCCGCACATGCAGCATATGAGAGTAAATCCATCCTGAGGTGACAAAGAAATAGGTCGTTGTGGCCAGGTCTGCATCTGAAAGAAGAGGGTGCAGCCTGTTGGTTGTTAAAAGCCGTCTTGGCCACAGCTGCAGATCCAGCAGGGACCCACGGTTGCAAACTGGGTTACAGACAGTAGGTAGCTGCAGACAGAGACATTTTTCCATCTCTGCCAAGTCCTGTGACTGATCCCCTCAACCAACTCGCATAACCTCCCTCTCACCTGATTGAGTGCAGGCAATATCTTTCCAATGCCTTTAGCCTCAAATGTCATTTGGTAACTCTAGATCCTCTAGCATATTGTGAATTTCTTGCTCCCATGCAGTTCTGGTTACTTTTATGCTGCCAAACCCCCGTTTTCCTTGCGTTGATCTGTCCTAACTTCATGAGCCCTGATCACACCATAATTCCAGTTCAAGGCACCTCATCTCAAAGCAAGCCTGCCTGGATAACTGAATTCCAAGGCCTTGGAACATTGCTTTTACATCACAGAATAATAAATTAAACAGCTGTCCTGCCATCTAAATGGATGTGGACAGCTGGCTGATGTCCTTCAAAAGAGCTCCATTCTGAACAATCATTTTTGCAAACAGTTCATGGCTTTTGACTGCAGACTTAGCCATTATTTTCTCTCTGTTGGTTATTGCCTTCCCTTTCAGGGTACGATAGTCATGCTTAACAAACAGTTCAGTAGCCAACATCCAGTGCCCCTGCATCTGCTTTGATGAAGTCAATTGCTGTCACTCATGTTCTTGGGGTTGCGACCATGAAAGGGGGACACGATCAATAACCAGGACAAAAGGAGTGCTAAGAAGGTACAAAATAGCAGAGGAACTGTATTGCCCATTTCATGCTTCTTTTCTATCACAGACACTTTTTCCCCAAGGAAAGAGATTTCTTCTCAAATAAGCAATGGGGTGCTTTCCAGTATTGTTCTCTGGAGACAGAATTGCCCCCAGACCCATCCTCAGAGATATCCATTTCAGGATAAAGTCTTCGGAGAAGTCAGTTCATTACAGTACAGCGTCTGTCTGATTTCTCCAAACACATGCTAGTCTCCAGTTGCTTTCCTGGCGATTTTGTCTTTTTCAGATCACTCAGAAACTCTGCTTTTTCTTCCTGGATGAGGCCCTGGCTACAGAGATCCATGCATTTGTCACTTCTAGGGTGAACTGCTTCAACTCACTGTATCAAAAAGCTCATTCAGAATGCAGCTGCTGGTCTCCTCTATTGTTTAGGCTGCCATGAGCACATCAGTCTGAGCAGGCATAGTGTTTATTATGTGATAAGCTGTCCATAGGCATCCAAGCAGTATACACTTTTCTGATAGCTTTCATTTCCTGTGTCTATGAATATTCTTCCTAGTCACCACCATGTAAACCTAGCTTGGCTTCTTGATCAGTGCTGGGATCCAAGAGAAGTGCAGGGACATTTTTGCATTTGGCAACAGGTGGACTCAACATGTGGTACCATCAGCTGATGAAACAGCTGCCTTTTGAAACCTACCCCAGGCTACATTTCAGAGCACTCAGGTAGCTGGGGCACTCAGCGAGACGACCTAATTTTCAGAACTTTTGGCCAGCCCACCCACTGTTTTGAAAATTTCTTAGCGTCCATATTGAGTATTCCAATTCCTTGCTGTGCGCTACCTTACTTGAGATTACACAGTGACTCAGTGGCTGAGCCAAGAATGCAAGCAAGGGCTCCCAGTCCCCTATTCCAACCACTATATGCCTTCATCTAAACATACCGAAGTGTGTTTGTTCTTTTAAAATTGTTTTCCGCTTATATTTTTGCACTGTGGTCTCTATATACCAATCTTTGCTTGCATAAATGTTCAGAAGCTGCTCAGTGAGCCCTATAGAAAAACACAGGGATGTGTCAAAAACAAATTGCCTTCCTTAAATTCTCCTTCTCTTACAAAAACAATTTTCCAGGCAAGAGGATTATTGCAATAGGTGGTGTTCTCCCCGCCCACATATTTCTCTCTCTTATCCAACCTGCATATTTTCTCTCTACGCCACTATGTCAGGAGCAATTTTAATAGAGTTCAGGCCCCTCGAGAAGTAACCTAAACAACAAGGCATGTATCTATAAAAATGCAGCAATCAAGTGCTTCATTTTCAGAACAGAAGACAGTCATATGTGACCTTTGAATTGACTTTCAAGGCAGCAACAGAACTGGCTATGCTACTCAGGCAGGCAGCCCTAACAACAATGGGTTAGACAGAGTCAGCGGTGCATGCTGTTCTTCCAACCTTGGTGGAAGTGGAAAAGGGTGCTCAGAAGCCATGTATATAATGGAGACAAGGAGAAAGGGCTTTATAGAAGCTCCCAGTGCATGCATTCACCACATAAGGGGGTTCTGAATGACCCAATGTAGTTCTAGAACTGCCTGTGATTCCTTGAATAGGTATCTCATTGTTCCCCAAAGCACTTTGCAAAATAAATGGGCAGGATCCTCAGCTGGTATAAATTGCTATAGCTCTCTTGAAGTCAAACACAGTGCACTTACCAGGGCATGCTTTGATGGGCCCAAAGCATAATGCTTGGCTCTTACCTTCCCTGAATATTGAGGGGATTGGGAGATAGGCCTGAGGTGTGTAGCTTGGATCCAGCTGTGGGTCCAAACTTGCCCAGAGTTTGTGGGGCTTCAGATCTAGTGTTCTGAGTTAGGTCAGTTCCTGCCTGAGATTTAATATTTGTGAGGTCCCTGGGGAACCCATAGGAGGTGTTTGTCAATCACCAGCACTGTGTTTGCACGTGAATCTGCACCAGCCTGAGGGGTACAGACAGCAAAGGAGTCCCACAGTCCCCAGCACTACACTTCGATCTGCATCTGCACCAGCCTCACGGAGGGAGTTGAGCACAGCGAGGGGGCTTCTAACACCACACATCATGCTGCTAGCGGCCAAGCAGACAGAAGAAGCCAGCCTTAGAAATCCTTTGCCACCCTATGCTCTATTTTCATGCCCTTCTAACCCACCCAACATTCCTGTCAGCCATGGAGATCACTCTGGCAGTGGCAGGCAGCTGCCCATCCCGTTGGCTATTTGCTCTGTTGGTTCCAATACATGGGGAAACATACCATACCTCACTGCCGGCAAACCTGACCACATCACAAACACAGAGGACTCTGTGTAAGTATTCAAAACATCTGGAGGTTATGCCACCGCAGCACTTAAATATGCACTTGCTTTCTCACAAGGTGCCTGGAGGCAAACAGACACCCTCTTGGGCCAGAGGAGGACATGCCATGATAATCTCAGTTTCCTCATGCTCAGGGTTAGGGATTCCAGGCTAAAAAGTGACTGCTAGCAGCAGTCTGACTGATTTCCCTAAACTGCTTCTCCCCCAGAGGGAGTCTTTCTCACTGAGGGTCCTTGGCACAACTTTACACCCTCCTCACCATCTGTAGGAAGTGAAAAGCCTGAGGTCTTTCTCTGCCCTGATCCCTTCTGCTTCCCTCCACCCCCTTCACCAGGTTTTTTAATTCACCCACTGCACACAGGCCTGAATTCTGCTCTTAAAGTAGGCCCCAATTCAGCAAAACACTGAAGCACGTGCTTAACTTTAACCTTATGCTTTGCTGAATCAGGGCCTACTTTAAGGGCAGAATTCAGGCCTGTGTTGAGCATCAACACAAGGCCTATGCAACACAGAGGTCCCACTTAAGCCCTGTTCTGAGGATCTAAGTGCTGTCCTCTGTACAAGAAGGAAGCTCATCCTTGGTGATCAAGAACAGCACTGAGGCTGAAGCACTCCCAAGCACAATTTTCTTAGGATATGTCTGCCTGGCAGGTGGGAGTGTGCCTTTCAGCCTAGGCAGGGAGACATGAGCTAGCGCTGCTCAGGCAGGACACTAAAACTAGCCGTGTGGACATGCTTGTCCATAGTCAGGCATGCTTATCCATAAGCTGCTATTTTTAGCTCATTAGCTTGAGCAGAACTAGCATGTCTGTCTACCTGGGCTGGGAGGCAGGGTCCCAGCCGCAGTGTGTGGACACGCACTTCATGGCCTGACCGGGCAGACCCCGGCTCTCTGTTACTTCTCTCTTCCCCGAATGTCACTTTCGCAGTGGCAGAACTTGTGGGAGCCGTGATGTGTGCACGCACAGAGCACCTGTAGAATAACTAGAGCGGAGTGGAAAGGCTCTGACAGAACCTTTTCCCAACAGAAAATGGTGAGCCATGAAAATCAAAATGTTCCATGGGAATGTGTCAATTCCAATGACACTTGAGACCGAACCAGACTGGTTCCCAATGGAAATCTGTCTGGCTCGCTGAGCTGTCCATCTAGCAGCTAGGTGGGCTGGCTAGGTTCCCAACTGATCAGCTCCCCAGCTCCCTGAGCTACTTGGGAAGCTTGGCTCAGTGGCTGATGATCTACCTGAGCTGCCTGCCTGGTATATGTGCCCCCACCGTCCTGCCAACGATTTGCTGCTTGGCTTGTACTGAGCATGCTCATATGGACCAAGCACGCTCAGTAACACTGCTGAAGCCAGCTGCCCTCACTCTGCCCCCCCATTATTGGCAGGCATATGTGGTTTCTGGCCTGCCAGGAGGAAGGGCGATTGGCCCTATCTAGCTCTGTGGCTATCTGGCTCCCTGGGCTGCCCAGCTCCCTGCTTTCCTGGCCAGCTTGAAATGTTCAAAGATTCCATTCTGGGCCTTCTAAAAGAGAAATTTTTCAACCATTTCTGTTCAGTGGGTAATTTCACATTTTAACTTTTCATTTATTTATTTATTGAAATTGCAAAGTTTCGTACGGACAGAAATTCCATTTCCTGCCCAGCTCTAGACCTCATGCTATGAAAAATGCAGATTTTGTTAACAACCCTCAGAGCCTCAGGAATTTTTTTTAAAAGCCTGCACCTTATGTCTCAAAGCTGAAGGCTAGGTAGGCATTCCCATCTCCTGGACCTTTAAATCACCAGCCCCAAACATCCAGCCAAGGAGCTGTACAGTGATCCTTTCAGAGGGGTAGCAGAGTTAGTCTGTATACAGCAAAACAATGAGAGTCCTGTAGCACTTTAAAGACTAACAAATTTCTGCAGGCATAAGCTTTCATCAGATTCTTTAGTGCCACTCCAGAGGCAGCATGGGAGGGTATCATTCGGAGGGTATTTCCTTTTCCCACAGGGAACCTCTGCATTTGTCCTTGCCCGCTTTTGTCCAGAGTTATAGTCTCACAGTTAGCATTAAATTCGGGTCACTTCCACTGCCAATCACTGTAACTGCTGAGCCAAGACATCTAGGGGTCGAGCCAAAGCCCACAGAAACCAATGGAGAGGCTCCCAGTGACTGTACTGGCTTTGAATTAAGCACCTGATTTCTTTATATCTTTTAAGCAAATCTTTCCCCGTCCTCCACACCAGCTTCAGTGCACCTTGGTGACCCACCATACACTGCCTTTTTGTTACCTCTGATTCAATTAATAATCACCATGGAGGCTATCATATATTCTCTCTGCAACTGAGACTTCCTTGGTTTTATCTAGTGTGCAATGGGGCCCTGATCCCTGACTGGATCCTCTAGTTGCTGCTGCAGTAATAACTAATAATAAAGAATTAAGCAACCCTGCTACTTGCATCCATGCTGCTGTTCTGTTTACAACTGAATGCTAATTATTGCATGTGTGTAGCAGCTTCCATCTGAGGGCTTTACAAACTTTAACTGATGTTTACAACACCACTGCAAGAGATCAGTATTAATATCTTCCACATTTCACAAATGGGCAGAGAGGTGAAGTCACTTGCCATAGAGTACACAACTAGCCAGCAAAGCCAGGAATAGAACTTGGGTCTCCTGACACACACTCTCTTGCTCTGTCAAATAGTATTTAGAAATTTTTAGCGTCTTGCTAATTAATTTCTCTACTAATTAATCTTCCCTGTGTCCTTGTAAGGAACATATCACTATCCCAATATTACAAATAGGCAAAAGTGCAATGCCAAGAAGTTCAGGACTAAGTTTTCAGAAGAGGTCTGTAATTTCAGATGCTCAGCACTGGATACCTGCAGACTAATTTGCAGGAGTGCCACACCCCCAGAACTCTTGCTGAAGTCAAAATCTTGCTGGAGCTAAGTGCATCTGAAAATCAGGATTGAGGTATCTACAGGTGAGCACTCAAAAATTGAGGCACCCAACCAGAGTCCATTTTAAAAAAGGAGGTCTACACAGCAAGTCAGTGGCAGAGCAGTGCTCCAGTCCTAAAAAAAGAAGTGTCAAATGCACTGCCATCCAGAGAAAAAGAAGTGTCAACAGAATGCGCTTCCGGTACTCCCGGTAAGGACCGGAATGCCATTACAGCTCTGCAGAAAAGTGACAGGATGGCGTTCTGGGGCATTCCACCATGGCTCGAGGCCTGTGGCAGAGTGAAGATTAGAACTCAGTTGTTCTTCACAGGTTCCAATCCAACTCTTATTGAAGTCAACAGTAAAATTCCCATCATACTTTCCTGGGGACACCCTCTGAGTGTCTTGCTTATTATTTCATATCACACTGACTCTGTGAAGTTCACATGGAGTTTGAAAACACAGAAGAAGCACTTCCTCCAATAAACCCATCTTATTTACAGACTCTTGTTCCTTTCAGCAACGGTCAAAGCACAGTGCAACTTGCACTCCAGAATCAATAGGTTCTTTGTTTGACTCACGAGGTGAGCCATAGATTTTTTTAAATATCATTTTAGAGTAGTCATTGTGAGGCTTTGCTATGGGACAAATGTACAGAAGTTGAAGAGGCTTGTATTTTCCATGGGTAGGACTTGGTAAATATTGTAACTTCATGGCTGTCAATAACCCTGTCTATGGGTGGTCCTTGTATGTATTCTGTCACCGTTTGCCAAGGCTCCAGCCAAGCTGGCGAGTTGTTGAAACAGTCAGGATCAAGGTGTTCTCAATCTTTGTGTGCTTGACATCACTCAGTTAGATTGCCAGTACAAACAGAGGTAACGGTAGATGAGGTGTCACTAGCTGTTGGCAAAATAAAGGACAATTCAATAGTTCCTGCTTATTTTGGATAAATCTGCAAGCTTGAATTCTAGAATGTCCTGAACTGTTAATTTGGAAAGTTCACCTGTGCTGCTTCAAGTGTGTTGTTTCTCAGTATAGTTCCTGCTTCAGTCTCAGAGCTTTTTAAATGGGTATCTGAGTAAAATACATTTCACAGAGTTTGGGAAAAGAAACTTAATGGGCTTTTAATTTATCCAGTAATGTCTGAATTCTGTCCAGCTGTGCCAAAGCTCCTATGTGGCTGTTTTCAAATTCCTTTTGCTTTTCTCTAGGTATTTATCTCATGCTCATCACCATGACATCTGAACATCTATCTTGGTTAGTGAAGGCGATGAGCCATCCACATAAGTGTGAGAAAGCTGCCTGGGGACATATAGGTGTCAAAAGAGAAAACTACACATCCTCACAAGGGGGAATCCAACAAGGGGGAATCCAACTTCATTGCAACAAGGAGGTGTTGAACTCAGCCACCTGTGGGGAAGATTTGTTTCCCAACAGAAAATTTAGAGCTGTTGATGATGCTGGATTGACAGCCAGGGTTCCTTACATTTTTTGTTTGTCCAGAGGACACTTAAGATATAAGCACACTTCACCTCATGCCTCAATCCTGAACTAGACAGACCACCTATCAGAATGACAGATTAATTCATTCTCCATGGCCACATGGTCCTGGGCCTTTTTGCTCATGCTGCCAACAAAGATGTCAGTTGTGATGGTGTTCTTTTTTTATGCATATAGTAGGAACAGGACTCAAGGCCATCACCTTGACCACCAAACAACAATCAAATGATTACTATTTTGGTAACTACTGATGCAAATTAGGGTTGCACCTATTGGTTAAAGGCTCCTTGTCTTACCATTAACCTAAGACACAGCTTCTTAAACTGGGTGTGGGGGGGGGAGCAACTCCCCTCCCCTTTAAGGGCGGTGAGCACAGGTTTATGGCAAGATGCATGGGGGAAGATCCTCAAAGTTTTTCTTGTTGTAATATGGGCTCATTGCATGGAAAAAGTCAGGGACATTGATTTAAGCCAATCAGTCTCCCAGAGGGACATGCTGTGGCCATGCAATTCCCAACAATTTGATCAATGGAGTGACATGAAGGTGACTGAACATTTTCCCCTCTTGAGAGGAGGGAAAAGATTAAATCATCCTAGTTGGCAAGGGAGAAATGATGCATTTGGGAAGGGACAGACATAGGGAGAAGTTCACTGCAATGAAGGGTCCCCCTAAGACAAGGAGAGCCCCTGTGCAACAGTATCTCATGGAGACGCCAATGGTGTGCATTGCTGTTGATGTGCTTGGGCCTCTTCCAAAGACAAGGTCTGAAAATCAATATGTGTTGGTAGCCATGGGCTAATTTACAAAATGAGCTGAATTTACCCAATAAGAAACCAAAAGGCTGTGAGATGCAGAAGTGCTAGTGAATGAATTGTTCACCAGATTTGGAGTCTTGGGTGAATTACACACAGTTCATGGGGTAAACTTTGAAACCAAAGTATTTCAGGAGGTTTGTTAGATTCAAGGAATCCACAAAACCTGCACAACCCCACTCTCATGGGATCATGGAAAGATGAAATTGGACTCTTGAGGTTCAGTTGGCTACCTTTCAAGAGCAGCGCCAAAGGGACTGGGACCAGCATAGCCCATTCCTTTCAATGGCTTATAGAACAGCTGTCAGTGAGATCACCAAGTGTACTCCAGCACTGTATAATTTGTTATTTTAATATTATTTCTTTTCTTTCCGTCTAGGCAGTTGTCTACACTTAAAACACTACGGCAGCACAGCTTCAGTGTAGACACTACATGTTCTGATGGGGTTCTCCCATTGATGTAGGTAATCCATCTCCCAAAGAGGCAGAAGCTAGGTTAATAGAAGAATTCCTCTGTCAACTTAGCCCTATCAACACTGAGACTTAGGCCTTTCTCTACACTACACTATTTTGTTGACAAAAGCTGACTTTCATTGACAAAACAGTGGAGGCATATACACTGAAATGCTCCTCCCATTGATGTAACTCTCCAGTCCCCTCATGTCAGCGTAGTTAAGGCAACACAGAGTCTGTGTAGACACTGTGTTCCTTACATCAGCTGTTGACTGTCGTTCCTGCTGCGCTGGAGAGCTGGGTGGCTGGACCCCACTTCCTGCTGGGAGTCACAGGCAACTAGACCTTGCTCCCAGCTGGACCGCACTCTTGGCAGGGAATGGCCAGGCAAAAAGCCCCTGGCGGCTTCTCCTACTCCAGCAGGAAACTGAGAGCTGGGGGATGGGCAGCCACTGATAGCACAAGAGCCTGTGGGGCAGCCAGGCTCCCAGCAGGGAGCTGCCAGCAGAGCTGAGAGACCGGGATCTCATGTCCCCGCACTGCTCCTCTATAGTCAATGGAAGCACTCATAGTAAGGACACGCCCCACTGACCCAAGGAGGGTAGTGTGGACATCAGCCACTGTAGTAATTACTGCGGTGGCTGTAAATCGATCTAACATAAATCGACTTATCTTTGTAGTGGAGACAAAACCTTAGTTCAGCTTAACTACACTACCCAGGGATATGGATTTTGCATACCCTCTGAACTGATGTAGTTATGCCAACCTAACTTTCTAGTATAGACCAGACCTAAAATAAGTCTTTCAGGGTGTCACCATTTTAATCTCCATGGAGACAATGGGCAGAGAGGCGGTGGGGTGTAATTGTTCTGTAAGGGTTTAACAGCTGCCATCAAGTGTGTCTTTGTTCTAGAGGCAATCACAGACCTCATTTAAACTGAGGGGTGTGCTAGCCACCCAACCCTTCATTCACGCTAAGGGGAAGAAGTAATTAAGCTCCTTTATGGAGTAAGATAGGTGGGGATAATGCAAGCCATCTCAAGGCTCTAGCCTAGGCCATATACAAGGCTGATCAGCAGCCAAGCAATGCAGGCCAAGAAGGGGTTTCACTGGAGACTTGTTGCAACCAAACACAGGGACTGGTTGGAGTTGTGTGTGTCTGAAAGCAAAGGCGAAAGCAAGCAGAAAACCAAGAGAAACTTATTGGGTAAAAGCCTATAATATAGGATGGGTGGGGCCCACCTTCCTAGATGTAATCACAGCTCCTCATCTGGGATGCCTAGTGCTGTAGGGGGTGGTTCTGGCTCAGGTAGGAAGTGCAGAAATGAGTTTGGTGGTTTTTGTCTAGTCTGCTTTATACCCTTCTCCACATCACGCAAAACAGCATGGCAGGCAGTCTCTTTGCTGAAGCCTGGGAGCTGGCATGGCAGAGTCACTACTGAAGTGCACCAGCTAGGCTGTTTGGTGCTGCTAGTCAAAGTAATGTTCCATTGGGAAGGATGCAGTGTGTGTTGGGGAGTGGGGGTGTGAGGGAATGGCAGGCTGTTCTTGCAATGATCAGCAGAGCAGCACTGAGGGAAGTATTCATCTCCCACTCCTCCCTCATATTATCAGCAATGAGTACAGTCATTGCTTCAGTTCTGTGGGGTAAGGAGAGAAATCTCACTAAGAATTTTTAAAAAGTCATGCAACCCAGGGTGGCTTTAGGTACTACGGGCAATCTGTTCAGTGCAAGTATTTCGTTTCCTGCTGGCCCTTTCACTTATGTCACTCTGTGTTTCAAATCAGCTTTGAAACAACCTCCGCTACAAAGACTTTGAAGTCTGAACCAAGTGTGCTACAGAGATGATTATTCAGAACTGCTCAAATGGAGAGAGGATATTTTTCTTTTGCAAGGTCCTGCCAAACCTGTCCTGTGCTTTGTTTGCTTTCAGACGCACCCTGGCCATTCTTTGTGAGGAAGGCAGGCTACTGGATGGAGCAAAGAAAAAAAGCAAAAGGAAAAAAGAGAGGAGAGAAGGGGTTTTAACAGTCTGGCAGGAAATAACATTCAAAAATTGAAAACAAGTCCTTCCCATTGGAAACTGCTGCTTCTTGGATACTCTGTGTAAAACACATGAGGAGCTTTATATTTTTCAGGAAGAGGTCTCAGGCCCAATCCTGTGAGATGCTGCCCTCCGCTCCAATAGATTTCAGTGGGAGTTGAAGCATGCAGTGCTGTTAAGTCCATGGAGCTACTTGCAGTAGTAAGCACTGCCACTGGTGGTAAGGCCAAGTCTGCACTAGTGAATTTACAGCAGCACAGCTGTACCGATGCGGCTGCGCCACTGTCAGATCATGCGTGTAGCCGATCAGTGTCGGCGGAAGAAGCTCTCCCATCCACATAGCACTGTCCACACTGGCGCTTGTGTCAGTGTAACCTTGTGTCACTCAGGGGGAGGAGATTTTCACACATCCCTGAGTGACAGAGTTTATACCGACAAAAGTGGTAATGTAGACACGGCTTAAAAGTTTACAGGTTGAGTCCGCAAGTCCCAATGAAAGCAGTAACGTATCTAGGAGTTTACAACACAGGAGGCTTTAGGATCTTATTTGGAGCTGCATGTGCCGATTTCTAGAACGGTTTTTAAAATATACTGTACAATTTTACGTGAATGTTATGGACACTAGTATGGGCTAATAGACTGTGTAATCATAATATTAAAAACTCTGGGCCCAAACTGCTCTCATTGAAGTCAATGGAAATTTTCCTACTGACCTTAAAAGGCAGCAGGATTGGGCCCTAGCTCTCTGTGAGCTTCTTTCATCTCTCACTTTGCTACACTCATTTTCCCACCCTTTTTTACTGTGCACAGATTCTTTTGTGCATTTGTTTTCCATCTGAAAATTTTTGTTGGGCCTAGACAAATTTTTGTCTGAAGTTTAATCATTTATAAAATGTCAATAATGTTTTTCTCTTAGACCTATCTCCATTCTTTCCCATATGGCTCTGTTTTTGGATCCTGCCTCTCTCTCAAGCTTCTTCTGTTTCCCTCCAGTATTTTCTCACCCTCGGTGTCTCACTTTCTCCTATCTGGTATCATTTTAGACATATTTTTATCTCTTCATTCTGGCTTCTACCTCTCTGCCCATTCTAAATCGCTCCTCTCGCCATTAAATATCCTTTTTCCCTTCTTCCCATATTCCCTCTTTTTCCCTGCTATCTCACATTCCTTCTGTATTTAGTGCTTCATTCATCCATATTTTCAGTTTGTTTCTGCCATCATTCTCTCAAACCCACCCCCACCATCTCTCTTCCCCACCTGTATCCTCTTCAGTGTCCTCCTTCACACCTCCTGACAATCTCTTGCACTCTCTCCTCTTCATTCCCTCTGCTGGTCTCTCTCTTTGCTGCGCACTTTCTCTTGCATAGAAGGAGATGGAGGCCGTTATGGAGCATTTCCCTGGAAGGCTCATTTTTTTCAGGCCAGGCTTGTGGGGGTGTCATATGTCCTTTATCCCTTCTGGTCACTGTTTGCTGAAAAAGAACTTGCTAAGATGGCACTAACTTCAACTCTACCCTTTCAAAAGTCCCACACTCCCCTGTGGCAAACGGCCGGCTTCTCCCAAGTGGGTCTTGTACTTTTGCCTCTTGTAGTGGGCCAGGGTGCTGCCAGTTACCCTGTCTCCACAGGGAGGGGGATAGGGACCCGGGCCCACCTGCTCCTTTGGATCCCAGCCCAGGGGCCATATGAGTAGCAGCTATATGTTGCTGGCACTGTACTTGCAGCTTCAGACTTTTCCCCTTGGCTATTCCCCACCCCCCCGTCCTTCTGGCTTCTTGAGCCCAGTACCTTCCTCTGGACTCTGCGTCTCTTCCACACACCACTGTACTCCGTTCTGCTCCTCTTCACAACTCCACACACCCCTCTGCTCAGTAGCACAGTACACCTACTCCTCCAGCTCATGTACTGTCTCTCAGGAGCAGAGGGTTTTTAGCAGGCACCTAGCTGGGCCTTAAATGGCCTCAGCTGCCCCTAATTGCCCTCTAATGACTCTGGCTACTATACAGGGAATAAAGCTCAGATCATTCTAGAACTTACATACCGCCCTTCCAGAACTTTCCTACTGCCCTTTGCCCTTGCTATACCACACCCCCTTGCCCCTTAAAAGGAAGCCTCTTTGTCCCTAAAAACACAACACCAATCCATTATTAATTAATTAGATTGCAATAAAGACTAGGAACACCAAGAATCAAGGCCCTATTGTGCTAAGCACTGTACAGACATGCAGTTCCCTACTCCAAAAAGATCAGTCTAAATTATGACAAGATGTAAATGTGGAGGAGACCAAGAAAGAAAGAGGTAGGGAAAAGTGAAAGGGGGAAAGACAAGGTAACAATAAAGCAAGCGAGTTACTTTATAATAATCAGGAGGTCTCAGCTCCCCTCCTGCCTAACCATTGTCAGCATCATATCTGTGGTGACTCGGAAGGATTTGAGGAGGAACGGGGTAGTGGTTTTGTAGATCTGTGCAGGAAACCATTCCTATTCATGTGGGGCAGCTTGAGAGAAAGTCGCAGTGTCTACAGAAGAGTAAGCTAGCAGGTGGTGACAGGACAGCTTGGTACATTGGCAGAGCAAATGCAGAGATCAACGCCTCAGCAAAATAATAGATCTTATTACCAGGCGTCATAGTGGATTCTCCATCCATGGCAATTTTTAATCAAGACTGGATGTTTTTCTAAAAGATCTGCCCTAGGAGATATTTTGTGGAAGTTCTATAGCCTGTGTTTTACAGGATGTCAGACTAGATGATCACAGTATTCCTTTCTGGCCTTGGAATCCTTGAGTCAGAAAGGTAGGGTAGAGATAACGCATAAAGGACCTAACAGGTAAAAAAAGAAGTTTGCGCTTGATGCAGTTAGAAAGGGGAAACTGGTAAAGGGAAGCAAAGAGGAAAGTCAAAGCAACAAGGCAGGATGGCAGCCTTAGCAGCAATGTTCTGAGAGGACTTGAGGGGGGAAAGTTGTGGGCATCAAGGCTAAAGAACAAGAGGCTGCAGTGAGTAACAGACGAGATGATGAGGGTCTGAATGAGACCTTAGGGAGATGATGTAAAAAGAAGTAGCAAGATTTTTACGCAGCCTAGATGTGTGGGTCTAAAGACCGGGCTGACTCAAAGATGGATTAGTCTCCATTACTCCCCACCCAAAGGTCCCCCATGTCCTTGCTGCAGCCCCAAATATCTCCACATGATTTCCCCATCTTAATGCCTAAACCATGCAAGATCTACAGCATAGTGGCTCACGAAAGATTGGCCACTTGGAATCACAGAATACTTGGTTCACAGATTGGAAGCTCCGAACCCTACTCTATTATGTATCCATTGAGGTCAATGCTGAATGAAGTGAGACACTACCTCTACTTCCAAGTCACAGGGCATTCTCTCCAAATGGGGCACTGGGTGGAAACCCAGTCCCCAATCATTCTTTTCAAATGTCCTGGCTTGAGGAGCTCTAGTGCATTCCAAGATGCAAAACCTCAGAGCTTGGGAAATTTGAACTGAATGTGTAATCTAATCATCACATGCTGAAAAATATGGGAAGTAGTGAAGATTGGAGGGCTGGACCAGGGTTTAGAAAGTTCAGACAAAGACTGCTGGCTCTTTACTTGTTTAGAAAGGTGCACGCTTCCAAGCTGTGCTTACACACAGTCCACTCCTCATGCAGTGCATAGCTTAATCCAATTTTATACTGTGCATCCTTAACATACAATTTCCAAATAATCCTTTGATAAATATGAACCAATCCTGTCCCAATCTGCCAAAGTAATTAGAACCAGTTCCAGGGCAAGCTCCTAATTTCAGCCATTTTAGGCATAACTCCATAACAAGTGATAGATTTTCTTTTCTTTCTCTTTTTTTAAAATGAAAAAAACTGTATTCCCCCCCCCCCCCAAAACAAAAACAAAACAAAATTTTGGGACATCTTAAAGGGCCTGAGAGCATTTAAGAAAATGCTGAGCACTTATCCTTGCTAAATCAGGACACTTTATGGTATCTTAAATTGAGCACCCAAAAAATGGATGCCTCCAGAATCACTGGTCACTTTTGGAAATCTTAGCCAACAGTATTCCATATTAGCTTGGACGGGGGGGACCTTGAATTATTTTTATATTGCTTGAATTATGTTTATGTTTAGCTTTAGAAAAATGCTTTAGAATGACACTTTAGAAAAATGCTTTAGAATGACGAAAGGCTTTCAGCACAGGGACTGCAGATGAGAGGAGTAAAAGCTTGAGCACCTTATAGGAGTTTGGAGGAAAAGGGGCTTTAAATAGAGATCTCACTCTGTATAAGGCTCTCTCAGTATAACATATGCTGCTGTCTGACTGCACTCCTTGTGAGTTTCTAGGACAGATTCTTTGTTTATAACCAGTACACAAAACCCTTATCTTCCAAGAACAGCCTTAGATTATACAGAGGGCATACTGTCAAGAGAGATGTCAAGGCTAATGAGTGTGGGGTTAAACCAATGCTGCAGCAACGGGACACACCTTAAGGAAATGTTCTGCAATGAGGTGAAGCATTCAGAACAGACCGCCACTGTCTTACACGTATTGTTTTCCTTCTCCCTACCCTCTGCCACTGGTTAGTTCCAGTTACTCTGAAATTAAACCTTGACTACCTGATCTCTTAATAGCTAGGCAACAATAAGAATCTTTAAAGCTGCTTGGAGTGTTGCGCTCACTGCATTACTCAATAGACTGAACAGCATACCACTCTTGTGCAAAGGAGAGACCACGGGGTTGTTCCACTGTCAGACCAGAGAGAGGCATGCTTTTAAAACATTTTGGTGGTAAACTGTTTGACACTGGGGCTGTCTTCTTGTTTGTGCCTTGTATAGAACCGAGCACACTGTCAGCACTTGATTCACTGTGGTTATTTTGGTAGCCAGCTAGAACTGTGGATGCGAGCAACTGGCATAAACCATGTGAGAACCACAAAACCAAGCGCCTCCTATGTTCTGAGAAGGTATGCCTGAGTCCTGATAGGACTGCAGAACCATTGGAAAGGATGGTCTCATTGATATGCTAGGTGCTTTCTCAACACATGCAAGAGGAAACGGTTCTCTTCTGCTTTGCCATGATTATTTTTTCACATGGTCTGAAGTTTTCATATTTTCTATCCAGAAAGTGGGAAGTTTTACCAAAATCCTGGTTGATAAGATTGTTAACAAACACAATGGTCAATTCCTGGCACACTCTTGGGTCACAGTTTTGAATCTCATATTTGGAAAGGCACATTTGTTAGTATGGAAAAAAGTCAAGCTGGTAACAACTCAGTGTATCACCACTTCATGTGAAAGATGAGCTCAGGCCAGGGTGGATAAAAATAGGTTTTTGGGTGGGGACAGAAATTTAAAAATCAGTTTTTTATTTTGGTATTTAAATTATAAGATGTTTTTCTTTTTAAGAATAAATGTTTTTTAAATAAAATATGAATTTAACACAAAATATGTTAAGGCCTAAACTAATTATAATCTCTTAAAACATCTACATAAAAAATAAATATGCTGAATCCATGAGCCTTTCTCAAAAGCTTTGAATTAAAAGCTACTTTTCTATATAAGTAAGATCAGGGAAAAAGTGTCTAACTTTTCAGATCAATCTTTTTGAATATGGCACTGTATTAAGGGTTTGATCCTGTGGTGGGCAGACTCAGGGACTGTGCTATTGAGTGCAAGGGACTGGCGCTGGAACCCAGCTTCTGACTCCGAGACACCATCATGTATCTCACCAGGATCGTCCCCTGAGCCCACCTAGGTGGTCTGATGCTCCTATTGTATAGCTTCTCCTTACCTGATCTCTGGTTGGCTCAATATTACAAATATTTATGACTCCACTCACCATGGAAGCAATGATTATATCAATCAATGGGAATGCATCTTTCTTTAGAAAATAACTGAAGTACATATGGAAAAGTTGATTAAAATCAATTATTTAAATTCAGGCTTTCCACTTGGTGATTTAATTCAATCCACCCTGCCTAAGGCTGCCATATACTATACGTTAAAGTCACTGACATCTCAATATATATTTTCTCCTTAGTATCAGACAAATTAGAGATGTAAAAGATCTGTTAGGTCACCCATCCTGTCTATCATTCAATAAAGGATAGTTCCCTATGCCATGTGTTGTGGCGTTTTGTGTCATGTGATAGAGATTTAAATGTGCCATGTGATAGAGCTTCCACCACTTTCCTTGCAATGCTATTTCACATCTCACTGTTGGGAAGTATTTCCTGATATTCAGTTAAGTGTTCCTTTTCTCAGAGAAGTCCCATTACTCTAAATTATTCTTTTGGGTATTCACATCCTGAAGATCTTAGAAGCTGCTATCACACTCCCATCATTTAGCCACGTTATAGATACTATAGCTCTTAATCATTCTTCATAAATCCATCCCCCCTTGTCACTTTGGTTGTTCTTCTCTGAACTCCTTCCTAGCAATGTGGTGCCCCAGAACTGGATGCCACGTTCCACGTGGTCTGACACTAAAACTTTAAAGTGAAGAACCGTTACCATTCGTGATGGATGCCTTTACGCTTGTAGTCAGAATAAAGTTCATAACACTGTCCAATCCCTCTTTGAACTTTGTTACCGGCTTGGTATAATCTACTGATAGAATAGCCATCAGTTTGGGGTGAGTCTGCCCTACTTTTCAGCAGTTTGTCCTGAATTAGGCATTCTCAGCTGTGACCCACTGAGGTCTGGTAACAGCACCAAAAAGCAACCAGATGCTAAAATAGGGTAGACTTAGTCCTGGGAAATGTTTGTATGGGTTCTGTACCAAGTAAGCATACTCATCCTTATCCGATTCTAGTTTAAATGAATATTTTGGGGCCTTTGGGCAGCAGCAGCAATCTTGCCGAAGGGGGATGCCAACTACATAGATTGAAGCTCACTGTGACTGACTGTAAATCGGTTTCCCTCCTGCCTGAATTCTGCAGAACGTTCAGTGCTTATTATTGTTCTTTGTGCTACTGTATGGACCCAAGAACCCAACCAGAGTAGAGCCCAAGTCTGCTAGGCACTGTACAGATACATAGTACAAACTGGGTGGGAAGGAAGGGAAGACAAACATTAACAGTAACAGGGGTGCATATTTTCATAGACGAGCTGTGTCCTTAATTTGTAGGCACTTAGGGGGGTTTGCTGGCTTGTTTAATAGAGGCAGACAAGCTGATCAGTAGCGTTACTCTCAGCTTGCTACCTGCCTTGACTTTAACAGCTGGCAGAGTTCTGTAAACATCACCTTGGAGATTAGTTTTAAGGAGGGATCTCGAAGTCTTGGCTTTATGGATTTTCTGTTCAGAGGGTACTCCACACCAAAGGGCCGGCGGTTAAATACAAAATGACACTGAGAACAAAATGGAAACTACCTGCACCGATCCTGAAGAAGGCTGGATCGCACATTACGCTTCCTTACTGCCGGTGAAACAGATTGTCTCAGCACGCAGCAAGCTCAGATATAACACCACTTTCAGACCGATTTCACAAAGTATGTCCATACTGAGAAGGGAATGTGGAGCGTGTGACATTTCAGAACATGGGCCAAGCACAATAGGAGCCCACTGGCTCCTTCTACTGCTTCCCTTGGGATTGCCAGGGCTCTCCATTCACATCCTGCTTTATATCCTCCCCATTCACTTCTCTGCATCAACACCACGGTCCTTCCAGCCAGGGAACCCAGGATGAGATTTCCCCTGATCGTCTCGTATAATGGGACTCAGTGAGACCTGGCGTGAGTAACATTCTCTCCTTAGGAGTTGAGTGTGCTGTTTACAGACACTACCATTCCAAGAAGCTAGAGACTCGGGGTGAAATCCTAACAAACACTGATGACTGAACACATTGACTTCAACGGGGTTAGGATTTTACTCTAGAACAATGATATTCAGTATTTGACACACACTGTACCTTTCCACCCCACCCCTTTAAAATGATGCATATACAGCACGACTGAAATGCAGACAGCTCTGGGCTGGAGCATAACTACAGTCTAACAGCCACACTATCAGTTTAAGATCAGATTTGAAAAGGAACATGCCATCCATTGAAAAGCCCAGGAGGAAGCTTAGGTAGGCAGAATGTATTCCCCCTACCTGGAATTTGGCCAGGACATTAGCCCAGGACACACTTTTATTTTTATTAAAACGGCCATGAAATCTTTAGTTATCACAAGTGGTCAGATGGAACTTGATAATAGGTCCCAGCCAAACGATGAAGGGCTTGTCCACATGGGATGTTCCTGTGCAGCAAGCCAAGGTGTGAAGCTACAGCACGCCAGCTTGTCACGCAGTACCATCCCATGTGGACGCTGCGACAGTGCACTAAAAGTTCTATCGGGCACTTTGACTTACTACAATGGCGCACTGTAGATTTCCAGCCTGGCTTTCTGCACAGTAACACCCACTGGGGACAAATCCAAAAGCTTCAGAAGCACAGTGTGCCCCCCAACGTTCTGGATCACTGGCTCAGTGAAAAGTGCCACCGAATGGCTCAACAAGCCTGCTAACTGTAATGTCTTTTGCAGACTTTTCCTTCTAGGATTCCAATGCAAGGATCGATCCACCCCAACACTGCTTCGTTTTGGGCAGGACACAGCACAGAAAGACATGCTTGAAGGCAAATAAACACACCAGAGCCTCCCATGTGAGAATGCTGAGAACTAACCTAATCACTCCCCCCACCCCCAGCTAGTTTGGTTGCAGCTTCTTTTAATCTGCAGTTCCCTGAATTAATGAACCTAGCAGTGACAAACGAGGGCACATAAGCCTGATAATTCATACCCACATCACATCCACAAAGAGATGGATCAAAGCAGCACGCTGTGCTGTGGTGCTTGCGCCCATCTGCCAGTCTACCTGTGACAGGAGGCAGACAGAAACTCAATGCAACAAAGTAAAGGGACCAGGCACAAACTCCGTAACCAGGATACCAAGGCTGTGGATAACATAAGATAGTGAGTGCATTAACAATGCAGGACTGATGTTCCTTAGCAGCCTTTGCTGCTGATTTATAGAGCCAGCACAATACATTTATCCAGGCTACCTTCATTTTATTATAATTGCAATGCTGGGGCTTGTTGGCATGGAAAGGGGAAGCTATTCTGATTAAAAGTAGTTTGGGGAACAGCAGGTGGCAGAGTCACAATGAAAGAAAGAAGATCTGGTTTGAGCCACATTTTCAAAGAATACGTTGCAAGCATGTGACTAGCTGCCATCAATAGCATAGATAAATAGTGTTGTTTCCGTACGTGCAGCGTAACACCCTGATCATGTCATTGCCAGCTACTCTTCGCAGGCAAATCCTGAGACAGGCCATGGGGCCTTAGTTAAGTCAGTGGGGTCCCACACACATGCAGGGGTCTGCCTGTGCAGAGCAGCTTGCAGGAATGGTGGGAAAAGTCCAGATCTTTCCATGTGCATAGGCACATAATTCCCTGCCCTAAGTACTCAATGAGGCTGACTGTCCAGGACTGTGTGTGTCCATCTGTGTGCCTTAGCTAGGCGGTCATTTGAAAACGCACGTCATCAGGTTACCATAATAATAATTGAGGGCCAAAGTTTGGGGTTCAGAAACATGCACTCGTCTCTGCCCCTTGGTGCATTAACATATGTGCTTCTCTTTCTAGCAGTGCTCTCACTTGCACTATGCAAGCAGTTTCTACTAGGTTTTTTTTCGTTTTGCCTTCTACACCCGAACAAATCTCTAAAGCCAGAAAGGAAAATTAGTAGCAAGCAACAGAACCAACAATTTTACTAGCTTAGCACGTGAGCTTGCAAACGGAACTCCCTAAAATAGTAACACTTCATTTTTTCCACATCCCCCTATTAGTGCCTCATTTTATATCATCACAGGACCCTGGTTATTCAACTTCCTGTTCGTCCCAACTCTCTAAGGTCCCTATCGCTGTCTAAGCACGAGTCTAAACTCTTTTTAAACTAAAGATTAGCTTCATCGCCCCACCTTCACCTCCAATTCAGAACATATATTGCTCCCCTACTTATTCATGCCTCCATTCTTCTTAACATTTTGGAAGTTTCCAAAACTCTCTGGAAACATGTCTTGTGCTGTATCATTTGTTTTAAAATAGTTAAATAGCCTATGTAGCCTATTAGCAGGAGAAAAATGCCCTTTCCCTTTGTCTTATATTTTTCAGTACATGTGGTGAAACCCTTTGACGTTGTTGCAATTTAGATAGGCTGATCTGGTAATCTTTGCACACTTACCTGGACATTGAGATATAATTTGATTTTGGGTCTCACTTGCTTTCTCTCTGAATAAGTGCTTTCTTATCTGACTCAAGAGTTTTTAGTGGATCAGACCAAGTATTTCTGTTGTGGTTAATGTGCGATGTCTGTGGGCCAGATGCTTAATTGATGTAAATTAGCATAGTCCCATTGAAATCAATAAGCCATGCCAAATTACACCAGTCAAAGATCTCACCTGGTATTTTCATGTTGGTTTCAATTTGTTCTTTCTTTCCTCTAACATATTCTCTCGCAGTTGATTGTGGGGAATTCTGTGGTTATCTTACAACTTTGACTCTGATTCAAAAGAAGGAACCTCCAGCAGCTCAGGGCTCTATGCCCGAGGACTGGTTCAGCACCAATTCAGAGAGAAGAGTGACACCTACTGAAACCCTGATTTTCCACAACCAGTTCCTTCAAGGAGAGGAGATACACTTCCAAAGGACACAGAGAGAGGAGGAAAGAGTGTCTGCCTTTGTAACAAAGCATTTAAATCACTAAAAATGCATTGGCCCATTGTAATAGGCAAAAATCAAGGGGAAAAAAGGCATGAGCTTTCCATGTATTAATTTTTTCTCAGTTTTAATCAGAAAGGTACACAAGGAGAGAAAAACGTGTTTAAAATGGAGTGGTATGCCTTTAAGATGAAGGTAACAGGCAATGATCCATCCTTGCTAGTGACTCGCCTTGTTCTTCCACTTCTGGCTTAGTGATAAAACATTAAATGTCATTTCCTGTATCAGTGGTTAACCACTGGATGCTGGATCAGAGATTTACCAGAAGTGCAGTACTCAAAAGAGGACCTGCTGCTTTCAATAACCCTTTCTTATGCCTTGTGGGAACGATTTAACCTTTGCAAAATAAAATAAAATTAAATTAAATTAAAAGTCTGGATTTGGATAGGGAAATGAGTCACAGGATTTATGCCAAACGCTCACACTTAGTACAGGAGGCCACAAGGATAAATCCTCCCCTGGTTCCTCTTTGTTACAAATGCAGGGGGGGAAGTGGGGTACTAGAGTAAGTAACGATACAGGTTATTTGTTAACCCTCTGTTTTATCGACACTTGGCAATCAGACAGTGGGATTCAGGACTGTTTCTTTTGTATTTGTTTCCCTGCATTAAAAGCTATGATATTTCAAAACCAGAATCACACTGGAATCCAGAGCCCATGCTTATGTTCCCTATCAGCCTTTACTTCTGATTTATTTTTTACTGCAGAGTCAGAGCAATTCATCTTTCCAGGATATTCCCATTTTATTATTATTGTTATTGCCATTGTCAGTTTTGCAAAGGGTGGGAACTTCCTGTGATTAAAAATTGTTTGGGGGACAGCAAAGAAATGAGCAGATGAAGAAGCTCCAAGCAGGGCCACATGTTCAAAGAATGCATTATAATCTTGCATTTGGGTATAATTGTTTGTGCGTCTGCCTGCCCAGCAGTTAGAGAGAGTTGTTTCCCTAATTATATAATATTTGTAAAGCTCTCAGAGCATAAAAAGTGCTTTTATTCCTATAGACGTGCTTTGGGATCTGAAAACAATGGCCATAAAGTTGTGACTAGAGCTTATAGATAACAGTCGGTTTTAAACTTTGTTGGGATATTTAATACCCATGAAAGTGAGGGCCCAATAATATTGACCAAAGCCAGCTGCGTTGTGCGAGCAACTGATGCCCACAGTCCCCCTTACAGAGCTCTGAACTGCAATAACTCCCGCCTCCTCAGTCCTCAGCTCCCCACATCCCCCCTCAGCACCCTACACACAAAGACCCAGATCTTCAAATGCATTTTGGTGCCGAACTCCCATTGGTTTCAGTGGGAGGATCTGGGCCAAATTGCTCTGATGATGCAGCTCGTGCTTAGCGTATCAATGTTTTGGGGTCAGGGCCGGTCTTTGCCTAGCATAACAGAGGCCTGATTCCTGACCGGTGTCTGGTGCCTCTAGCGCACTACTACAAAATAAATAAATAGTAATCGTCTCAGCTTTGAAATTTCTCCTCCATCTTTTAGTGCCCATCACACACACAGGGAGACCACTGGAATCATCACATTTGGATCTGAAACTTTCTAGGCAAACAGGAGCAGGACGTGGTGCACAGGCAGCACATCTCTCGTTGCTCTCCAGTGGCACCCACTGGTCAGTAATGCAGCAGCGATGACAAGCTTCAGAGGCAGACGCCTCCCCCTCTGCTCAGCCTTCGAGAGTGGGCGGTGGAAAAAAAGGATGGATCCAAGAGGATTACCTCAAAAAGCCAGTGAGTCCCCGTCCTGCAAAGCTCACACAGGAAACCTCCAAGACACCTCATCCTTCCTAGGAATGCTGCTCGGAAAAATTAAAGAGACCTCACTACTTTCCCCTCTACTCACATGCACACAAAGGAGCCTTGCAAAGCCGTTAACACCAGCTGTGCTTCCCCTTGCCAGAAGTTCCAGAATCCACCCCCGTCTACCCTAGCTTGCCAAGCAATGCAAATATTTGAGAGGCCACCTCGCTTCCCCAGCATCTGATATAAAAATCCACCTCAAATCTGAGCAGCAAAGGCTGTGACTCAGAGCCACTCAGCGGCCAGAAGTCCTGTCCCCCTGCCCAAACGTTTATATTGAAGGAGATCATTGGAACACAATCTGGCTCACCTCTTCCATAGATCAAACAGTGCAACCACTCAGAAATAGCTCTTAACTTTCTGCCCTGATTTGCTTTCCTTTTTCACAATTGCATGCTAAGGAGCTGCTTCCTGGTCAGACAGGAGAATGACAGACAACAGGATGCCATGGGTACAACCCCTCTGGAGACAAAGCTGACCTGCCTTCTGTCTGACTGGTAGATCTTGTAACACAGCTGAGTTCTCCAGGGTCACCTAGTAGCCAGTGCAAGGATGAATGGGAATCAGAAAACCTGAACTGTTCCCCTGACTCAGCCCACCTCTCTTTCCTCCCATTACCCAATTCCTGTCACCACCAGGTAGAACCCAGCAAGGTGAGAGGTATGCAGCTGGGGCCTATGAGGCGGCAGTACCAGTGTCATAGCAGGGTGGCACACGGTCAGCATGGGAGACGGGGTGGGTGGAGTGTGAAGAAGCTAGCCTGCTTGAGGAGAGGGGTGCTCTGACAATCACCAGGTTGCTATGGCAGGGCTGAAAAGTGGGAGTTGGATAGTTTTTTGTCCTGGGAAGGTGCAGCCTCTGGGACAGATATGGGACTCCTGCTAGGTCGAACAAGCAAATCACTCTTCATTACAGAACACCTCAGAAGAGCACAGTTCCTTTTAGTACTGAGAGTTAAACTTTCGGCAGTATTGCCAACCCCAGCCATTCAAAAGTCATGCCCCAGCCCAACCATAGAGATATTTTGGGGGGAGGAAATCAATATATTCGGGTTCTTTTGATTTGCCTTCTGATTTCCAAGTCTTTGGGATATACATGACTCACATTTTCAAGGTATTTTTTCCATGCAGACATTAGAATTGAAAATTCATATTTTTTTAAATGAAAGCTGAGAGTCTTGTGTATTCACATGACTCCAGGAACTGGAGCTTTAAGAAAAAACACTAAATATCACAAGAGCTGGCAACACAGCGCAGGGTGTGATATGGTGGTGATACTGACTCTTCTCGCATCCTCACCCCACCCTGCATTGTTTTTAATATTTCAAAAGCACTTTCTGGTCCTTAGCAGATAATATAGTGAGGCAAAGTTTCTATTGATATGTGGATCCTTGATAGGTCCTGTTCGCTGGATGTAGTCAGCTGATTTTGGGCTAAGGTGCAGCCTCCCAAGTAACTGCAGTGTGGTGCAAAATAGAATCACCTGTGATTTTTTTCACACTTAGGCCTTGTTTATACCTCAGAATTGCACCCATCAGATCAGACTTTAAATTGATTGAAATGGGTGCAATTCCCTGTGTGAATACACTGAAATCAGTTTAAAACTGGCTTATATTGATTTAGCCAGTAACTAACCCAATTTCCCTTCCCTCGACCTTCACATAGATTTTTCCAGACACTCAACCACTTCTTCAGGAAGGGATCATGATTTTTCTTGCAGTAATGGGAGGCCAGGTTACAGGGAACCTGCCAAAGACACAATGGGGGTCCGGATGACTGGCCAGGAGCATTTTGGTGCTCCAGGTGAATGTTCATTTACATTTGTTTTTAAATGGGCGGTGGAGGAACCCAATTTTTGTCTTACCAGTGGTGCTGCTTTTAAATGGAGACAGAAGTCAATTTAGTGGGAGCAGAGAAAGCCAGCCCTGCAGACCTATCTTCATACGGATGTCATCCTGCACTGCCTTGAACGGAATTAAAAACCCCTTTGCCTCACATTGGACACCAGAAATGGGAAACAGCCTTGAGCACCTTCTCTGATTTTTGAACTGACCCAGCTTGTAAACCTTTAGGAGTGTGCTTCTGGGCCTGCCATGGTGCAAGTGTGGGATGCAGGGTATGGCAAAGGCCCAAAAGAAGGGACCTCCATTATCCATGCAGGAAACTTAAAATGCTCTGAGATTCGTTCCTTTAGTGGAAATTATTCTCTCTTTAACTTCAGTTTCATAATTATTTTGGAGGTAAACAATTTTCAGCAATAAAAAGGGACATAAATCTGTCTGGATCGTTGTTAACTTTGGGACCAAACTTGAGGGACAGCCCTCAGAATGAGGGGCAGCAGCAAGGTCTGCTCAGCAGAGATGTTAAGAAAACGTGAACTTTCTGAACGTTGATAGAGACACTGTTAGTCCTTGGGAAAAAGGAGTTATGCCCTTATTGAAATGGTTCTGCCTACAGAACGTCTCTTTCTCAGACCTCTTGCTTTAGTGAAAGCAAAATGCCCACAGAGTAGACAGAACATCAGTGGCCCAATTTTTCAGCACACACCTCTCCAGCAGCACTTCATATGAAAATTTGGTCCCAGCGTTCTTAACCAGAATTTCCCCTCCTTCACTGGTGGTCAGCATGTCATGTACTTGTCACTTTCAGCATGCAATGTACCTGATGGCTGTAGTCCTCCACCCCAGCACTAATTGCATTCCTGTGACTCTGTGCGTCTATTGTACCAGTGGCACATAAAGCACTTTGGAATCTAGGGGAAGACAAGGTGCTATGGAAAACGTTAACTAACTTATTTTACATGAAAGCAGCATTGTGTCAGAGTCGTGGAATGTACAACAGGGAAGCAGCCCCTTCCTTGGTGGTTTCCTTCAGTATTGCCAGCCCAAAGTGCTCAACAGTTATGAGATTTAAAAGTATATATAAGATTCTTATTATTTGCCTTCTGTGATTTGAGTCTTTAGTAACCACATTTTCAAGCTTTTGTTTACAAGCCTGAGAGCTAGAAAGTTACACTTTTTTAATAAAAGCAGAGCGTTCCATAGAATCAAATGATTCCAGGAGCTGGAGCTTTAAGGTAACAAAACCCACCAACTATTATGAGACCTGGGAACACTGCTTCCTGGTCTCTATTCACTCTGACTGCTACGAGGTTGTATTCTTTGATAGGAACACAATCCCAGCATGCCTTTCTGGGTCTGGCCCTTTAAATTTAGTGTAACCAAGCAGCGTCTGGTGGCCCTCCCTATTCATTTCTCTGCATCCACAGAACTGTCCTTCAAGTCAGGGAATCCAGGCTGAGCGTTCCCCCGATCTTCTTGTTAATGGGGCTTGTGCTATGTTTCCCTGTAGTGGGTACATACGTGTTACGTTTTCCTTCCCTTACTCCAGAGGATATGGCATAGTCTCACAAGAAGCTTTGTTTCTTTTAAGGTTATGTTGCTCATTCCCCCACCAACCTGAAACCATAAACATCTGCTTGTGAGCCACAATCATTTCTACAGCACTCAGTCTTGGTGTCACCAACAGGGGTTCTGACTTCTGCCTGTGTGTCTGGGGAAGGGGGTGGAGGACGGGGAAACAACCTGTTCCTAAGCAGATGCCCCCCAATAACAATCCAGAGGGGCAGCTGGGGATGGGCAGCCAATCATTTGCAAAGAAAATGCTTTTCTCCACTTTGCCAGAGGTATCAGTGAGCTGTCTGAACCAAAGGAAAGCAATGCAGGCCCCCTGCTTGGCCTCCCCAAGTGTCTAACCATGTGGCAGAGGGAAAGACTATTCAAAGCCACCTCTGCAGATGCCCATGAAGTCTGCCAAGAACCAGATGCCTTGGATGGTAAATTAGCTTCCACAGTTTGGCATTTGGGGCTGCGCAATTGCCATCCAAAAATGAGGAGATAGCGGGGGAGTTCACTGGCACTGAGTGCTAGCTGGATAGCACCTGGCCAGCATCAGCTATTTCATTAAGAAACATTATGACATTACAGCATTAACCCATCGGGTGCCTAGGAATCAACACCTCCCAGCATTGTGCAGAGGAACGAGAAAAGCATAAAGATTTGACTTGAGTAAAAGGGATTCCAAATAAAAACTAAAGCTGCAGCCCTTCAAACTTTTCAGCAGAAATGCCCCCGAGAGAAACACAACTGGGAAACATGTTGTAACATGACAGATTTTCATGTTAGTGCTCTAAAAATTTAACTTCCTACATCACCATTTTAACCAAAAATATTAATAAAATCTGTATTTTCTCTAAATATGCATAAAGATTCCCAGCCTGTCAGTGCTCACAAACAGCTTCCATCTGCTGACATCCATGCATCCCATGATGCACATCTAACAATGCCCATTCAGGGTTTTCTATCTGCCAGTGCAAATCTCTCTTCTAGCTCATGCTGTAGATTTAACCACAAGATGCATTGGTACATGAGGATCGCAAACCACAAAGGACTGCCCACTATTCCACCCTAGCACATGCATGTTACCTGCCTTTTTAAAGTAGAGTCTACTTGTCTGTTTTCACCATTTAGAAACCAGTATTATCTCATGTTATAAGCACTTTGAGAACATCAGACAAAAGGTTCTTCCTAGATGCAAAATATTATTCATTATAGACAAGTGGCAAATCATTCCTCTAAAAACATATGGGATCAGATCAATGGTCTATTTAGCCCAGTATCTTGTCTTCTAATAGTGGCCATTGCTGGATGCTTTAGAGGGAATGAACAGAATAGAGCAATGATTGAGTGATCCACTCCCTGTTATCCATTCACAGCGTTTGGCAGTGAGAGGTTTAGGGACACGCAGAGCATGGGACTGTGTCCCTGATCATCTTGGCTAATAGCCATTGACAGACCTATCCCCCATGAACTTGTCTAATTTGTTTTCGAACCCAGTTATACTTTTGGCTTTCACAACACCTCTGGCAATGAGTTCCACAGGTTGACTGTATAGTGTGAAGAAGTACTTCCTTATGTTTGTTTTAAACTTGCTGCCTATTAATTTCATTGGGTGAACCTTTTCTTGTGTTATGTGAAAGGGTAAATGCCACTTCCTTATTCACTTTCTCCGTGCCATTCAAGATTTTATAGACATCTATCATACCGTCCTTAGTCATTTTTTTTAAGCTGAACAGTCCCAGTCTTTTTAATCTATCCTCAGATAAGAGCTGTTACATACCCCTAATCATTTTTGTTGCCCTTCTCTGTACTTTTTTCAATTCTAATATATCTCTTTTTGAGATGGGGTGACCAGAAATGCATGCAGTAGTCAAGGCGTGGGTGTACCTGGGATTTATGTAGTGGCATTATGATATTTTCTCTCTTATTATCTATCCCTTTCCTAATGTGCTCCTAATTTTCTGATAGCTTTTTTAACAGACCCTGCACTTTGAGCAGGTGTTTTCAGAGAACTATCCTTGATGATTCCAAGATCTCTTTCTTGAGTGATAACAGCTAAGTTTGACCCCATCATTTTATACGTATAAGTCTGGTCTATGCTTTCCAGTGTGCATATTGAATTTCCTCTTGCTGCCCTGTCACCCACTTTTGTGAGATCCTTTTGACTCTTCACAGTCAGTTTTTAACTTGACTATCTTGAGAGATTTTGTATCATCTGCAAACATTGCCTTCTCACCGTTTATGCCCTTTTCCTGGTCATTTATGAATATGTTGAAATCACAGATCACAGTGCAGACCCTTGGGGGACCCCGCTATTTACCTCTGCTATTACCTATCCACTGTGAAAACTGTCCATTTATTCCTACCCTTGCTTCCTATTTTTTAGCCAGTTACTAATCAATGAAAGGACCTCCCTTTATTCTATGAACCCTTACTTTGCTTAAGAGCCTTTGCTGTGGGACCTTAATCAAAGGCTTTCTGAAAGTCTAAATACACTGTATCAACTGGATCGTCCTTGTCCACGTGCTTTTTGACCCCCTCAAAGAATTCTAATAGATCAGTGAGGCGTGATTTCCCTTTAAAACAGCCATGTTGACTCTTCTCTAACATATTGTGTTCATCCACATGGCTGATAATTCTGTTCCTTACCATACTTTCAACCAATTTGGCTGTACTGAAGTTAGGCTTACCAGCCTGTAATTACCAGAATCACCTCTGGAGTGTTTTTTAAAAACCAGAGTTACATTGACTATCCTCCAGTCATCTGCTACGTAGGCTGATTTTAACGATAGGTTACATACCATAGTTAGTAGTTCTGCGATTTCATATTCGAGTTCCTTCAGAATTCTTGAGTAAACCCCATCTGGTCCTGGCGACCTATTACTGTTTAATTGATCAAATTGTTCCAAAACCACCTCTATTGGAACCTCAGATTGGGACAGTTCTTCAGATTCGTCACCTAAAGAGATTGGCTCAAGTGTGGAAGTTTCCCACACCTGCCTTTCAGTGCAGACCGATACAAAGAACTCATTTAACTTCTCCGCATAGCCTTGTCTTCCTTGAGTGCTTCTTTAGCATCTTGATCATGCAGTGGCCCCACTGATGGTTTGACAGGCTTCCTGTTTCTGATGTACTTCGATTTATTTGTTTATTTATTTTGCTGTTAGTTTTTGCGAATTTGCCAGTTGCTCTTCAAATTCTTTTTTGGCCTGCCTAACTAGGCCATATCTACACTACCACTTATGCCAGCAAAATTTATGTCACTTGGAGGCATGAAAAAACATCCATCTGAGCGACATAAATTCCGCCAGCATAAGTGGCAGTGTGCACAGTGCTATGTCAGCGGGATGGCTTCTCTCGCCGCCGTAGCTACTGCCACTTGTTAGGGTGGTTTTATTATGTCGACAGGAGAGCTCTCTTCTGTCCGCATAGACCAGCATAGCAGCTCAGTCGGAGGGAAGCTGTCGCTGGAGGCAGATGTGTCTCCCCGGAGGCTGCAGCCTAGGCTTGACTCAGGCCCAGCAGCTGTTTGGAGCCCCCACCCCACTGAGCAAAGCCTCCAAACACTGCCTGGATTGCTGGGCCCCAGTGACTGGACAGGGCTGCCGGGCCCTAGTGTTTGGGTGGAGCCGCCAGCCCCAAGTTGCTGGAACCAGCCACCCGTGACTCCTGGGTGGAACAAACCCCCGGAGGCCGGCCCTGACATGGAGGAGCTGCCTGATGCCAGGGGACCCCCAGAGCTGACTGTACCCGGTGGACCAGAGGATCCCCGGGGACCCTGCGACCTAGAGGAACTGCCACTTGCAGACGACGCAGAGGAGTTCCCGGATCTGCTGCCAGTTGATGGGGAAGGACTTGTGGGGCTGCTGCTCACTACGTACCCCCACGATCCGGAGGGAAACTGAGGCCAGCAGGTACTTGGGGACAGGAGGGGAGGAAGTGTCCCAGGAACAGCCAGCTAGCAAGGGGCTGGGTTGGGGGCTAAGCCCCATCAGTGTGTTGTGGCTGGAGCCCCACTGATTCAGTGGCAAACTACTTCACCACTGCTAGGGCCCTGGGCTGGGATGCAGCGGAGATGGGTGGGCCTGCGTCCCTCTCCCCCCTTCCCTAACCCCTGGAAGGGAGTGCTATCCTCAGCATCCACAGACCCGAGGACCCTGAGCTCTACTGGCCCCGCCTGCCTGCAAGGCTGGGGGCCCCTGACTCTTCTACAAGCCCTGCCTGTGGGAAGGCCGGAGGCTGTTGACTACCCCACCAGCCCTGCCCGGCTTGTGGGCCAGGGACTGCAAACTGCTTGCCTGCCCTGCCTGTGAGAAGGCCGGGGGCAATAGACTACTTTACCTGCCCCACCTTGCCTGAGAGCCAGGGGCAATAGACTGCTCTGCCTGCTCCGCCCTGCCTGAGGGCCAGGGGCACCAGACCGATTGTCAGCCCCCCCCCCCCACTGGGGGCCGGGGCTAAAGACTAGGAACCAGGCATTGCTCATTCCCCTAAAGGAAGGCACAGTGGCCTTCCTCGGAGCCTGGGCTCAAGGAAGGGTCATGACCCACCAGCCAGACCGTGCCACTGGCCTACACTGTTACACTTGATTCGCCAGAGTTTATGCTTCTCCTTTCTATTTTCCTCAGTAGGATCTGACTTCCAATTTTTAAAGGATGTCATTTTATATCTAACTACCTCTTTTACTGCGTTTATGCCATGGTGGGTTTTGTTGAGGTTTGGTTGTTTTGGTTTTGGTTTGGTTTTTTTGGTCCTCTTACTGTGTGTCTTTTATTTGGGATATACATTTAAGAGACTAATAGAGACTTATAATGGAAACAGAGGATAATTATTGGATAAGCAGTGCTAACATGGCTCTATAGTACAACTGGCTTTTTAAATTTTCTTTTGAAATGCAGCCACCTCACGATGACTTGTGTGCATCTCAACATAGATCCAGCATTGTCTGCAGAAATGCTGCTTCCCTTTTGTTTTTGAAAGATCATATACCACCATTCTATACACAAAGAGCAAAACATCTACTTTTGGCCTCAGTGGCTTATTTTAGGAAAGCAGAACTACCAAGAAGAACAGAAGTGAAGTCTCTGTGAGCTAGCACAGTGCATGACTGCTGTCTACAGGCTGTAGCGAGTGTGTCGCAGAACTGCAGCAGGAAGGGGAAATATCTCTCTTTTTAACAGTGCAGTACAAGAAAAAAGCGACAAAAGAAAAAAACTGGGACAATTTCATGGTGACACTATTTTAGGTTCAAACATCAGCATATGAAAGACAGAAGTGCAGTTGCTGGTTTTTTACGTGTTCTGGTGTCACTACTACTAGCTTCTCATGCAGCAGTTATGCATGCATACTTCTCAAAGTGGATGATTTTTTCCAGTAACTTTGTGTCCTGGGCAAGTCCTGAAGAAGTGTCATTAACATGCACACTGAGCAAAAGGGCAGCTTGATTAGCGACTACTATCATTGGAGTTTTCTTTTTACTCTAAGCACTGTTAGTCCAGTGGAACAAGCATTCAGTGTGACTATTTGTTCCTGGCACAAACACAGCAAATTTGGTGCAGCAAGTCATCCTAAACAAACATTTTATAGTTATTAAAAAAAAATCTAAATGTTTTGACTGATCAAATGAAAAACTGGGACATTTCAAGAGTCCCAAGATGGTGTCCCCAGAACTTCTATGAAAAACTAGCACAAAGTGATTACAACACATATAAGGTGCAAACACAATTTTGATTGGGCTTTACAAAGAAGCTTAAGGAGTTAGGTGCCCATGTCCCATTGGACTTTCTCTTCACTTGGTACACCAGAGTCCATAGTAGCAACCAGCCAAGGATTCCTCTAGTTGCTCAGACAACTTCCTGTGCCCCTTTCTGGTTTAAGTAGAGCTTCCCAGCCAACCAGGGAGGCTGGACACCTCCATCAATCAGGAGCTTTGTGGGTGGAGCCCTTTGTGAGCTAGAGCTTCATTCTCCAGTCATTCAGGTGAGCAGCTGGATGGCAACCATATGCTGCCTGTAGACTCATAGGCCTTGGTTTGAGGGGCCTCACAGGGGAGGGAGCCTGTAGATGCTGCTGCTGTCAGTGCCAGGAAAGCACACACAGTCTTCATGCCTTGAGCTGTTGTTGCCACCTACGATGCCACCCATACTGCAGCAGATAGCTCCACATCCCCACCCTGTTGCCAAATGAATGGCTCTCAGCTGGGCTAGGGAGCAGAAGAGACGTTTTCATCCTAGAGCAGAGGCCTGAGGGAGCCACAACAGCCATAGCTCCTCCTCCTAGACCCAGAATCTTCTGCCTTGATATGACTTATCTTAGGCCTTCAGAAAAGAGCACCTGCCATTAATATCCTCTTCTAGGAGGATTTCCTGCTTTAGAGGGCAAAAGGATACCCATCCCCTCTTCTCCAAGCTTTGGGTTTCTGCTTGCAAAAAAAAAACCCCACATCACTCTGTCCCTGTAGCTGAACAAGACATTGTGGTTTCTGGGTGGGTGGAGGGTGGATAGGAAGCAAAGGAAGAAACAGCTGATGCCAATGGAATGTCTAAGTGGTTTGGCATACCTATGGCTACATCTAGGGTTACAGAAAAGACAAGCATCCCGGGGCAACATGGCTTATCGCCTTATTTCGAGTCTGAATTTGTCTAGCTTCAGCTTTCCGCCTTTGGATCATTTCTCTGCTAGACTGAAGAGCCCATTATTAAATATTTGTTTCCCATATAGGTACTCAGACTGTAATCAAGTCACCCCTGAACCTCTCTGTGTTAAGCTACGTTGAATGAACTTCTTGAGTCTATTGCTAGAAGGCAAGTTTTCTAATCCTTTAATCGTGCTCGTGGCTCTTTTCTGAACCCTCTCCCATTGATCAACAGCCTTCTGAATTGTGGAGAACCACAACTGAATTCAGTATTCCAGCAGTGGCTGCACCAGTGCCAATTACAGAGGTAAAATATCCACTCTACTCCTACACAAAAGTCCCCTCTTTATGCAGCCAAGGATTGCATTAGTCCTTTTGGCCACGGTGTCATACTGGAAGCTCACATTCAGCTGATTATCCACCATGACCCCCAAATCTTGTTCAGAGTCATTGCTTCCCAGGATAGAGTCCACCATCCTGTAATACGGCCTACACTCTTTGTTCCTAGATGTATACGTTTCCATTTGGCCGCATTAAAATGCATAGTGTTTGCTTGCACCAGGCTTACCAAGTGATCCAGATCTTTCTGTCTTCATTATTTACACTCCCCCAATTTTTGTGTCCTCTGCAAAAGTGATGATTTTATGTTTTCTTCCAGTTTATTGATAAAAATGTTAAATAGTGTAGAGCCAAGAGTCGCTACAGAACCCCACTAGAAACACACCCATTCGATTAGGATTTACCTGTTTATAATTACATTTTGAGATCTGTCAGTTAGCCAGGTTTTAATCCATTGAAAGTATGGCTTTCTAGCTTTTTAATCTAAATGTCATGTGGTAGGTATCAGATCAAATGCAGGTCTACACTACCACTTATGTCAATTGAGCGATGCACGTTATAGAGTCCTAAGCACTCTCCACACCAATGCTATGTCAGTGGGAGATGCTCTCCTGCTGACATAGCTTCTGCCTCTATGGAGGTGGAATAATTATGAGGATGGGAGAGTGCTCTGCCGTCACCATACAGTGTCTTCACCAGATGTGTGACAGTGGTACAGCTGCATTGCTATAGCTGTGCTGATCTAGCGCTTCTACTGTATCTGCCCAAAGTATATTGTATCAACACTGTTATCCTTATCAACCAAACTTGTAATCTCATCAAAAATATATCAAGTTAGTTTGACAGGATCTATGTTTCATAAACCTATGGTGATGGGCATTGATTATATTACTCTCTTCTAATTCTTTATTAATCAAGTCCCTTGTCAACCTCTCCATTATCTTGCATTGGTAATTGATTGATTGATGTCAGATCGAGAGGCTTATATTTACCCGGATCATTCCATTTACCCTTTTTAAATATTGGCACACCATTAGCTTTCTTCTAGTCCTTTGGAACTTCCCCGGTGCTCCAAGACTTATTGAAAATTAACACTGATGGTTCCAGCAATCTCCTCAGCCAGTTCTTTAAAAGCTCTTGAATGCTGATTTTGAAATGTCTAACTTTAGTAGCTGCTGTTTAACATCCTCCTGGGATACTAGTGGAACGGAAAGAGTGTTATCATATGATATGATTACACCATCTGGTTTTTTCCCCAAATGCAGAACAAAATATTTATTGAAAACTTCTGCCTTTTCTGCATTATTCATAATTCTATCATTTCCAGCTAACAACGTTTCAGAGGCCTATAGCTGCCATACCTTTGTTATATGTGTCAGCCCCCAGATCACAAGTTACATGTATATGAAAGTTACGTACCTCCACTCATCGTCTGTCATGTTGCCAAGTAATAATGGTGTGAGGGTGAATGGTTTGAAAGTAAAGTCTGGAGTTTGGAGTGGGAAGGAGGAAAATAATTTGGGGGAAACTTGTGAATTTATGTTTAAAGCTGGTTTCCGGGGTGACAAAAGGTGGGAGACAGACAGTATTTTCTGGGCGTGGTCTTTAATTGTCCAACTACACTTTGAAACACAGCTGCTGGCATGAGCATGATAGCTTCCTGGACTGTGTATCTTTAGAGGAAAGTTGCTACCCCCCCCTGGGCCCAGCCACATCCTGGAACTTGGCTCATCTCGTGCATCAGTCAGCTCCAAGCTTCCTTGGTGAATCAGAAGCAAATCCAATGGCTGTCTGCCACCCAATTAAATGGTGCATTTTTTCCAGCATGAGTGAGCAGAGCTATTCCTTTTCTGAAAGGTCCCCAAAGGGGGCAAACCCATGATCTGCTGAAAGCGGATGAGATTGCTCATGCAAACGTGGCGCCATCTGGTGCCGAGAGCTTGCCAAAGCAGCACCTCAAGGAATTGCTAAAACTCCCATTGTACCACAGCGAAGTTACAACCTCTCTGACTAGGTCTGGCCGAAAAAAAAGAGGCTTTTTGGAATCAAATTTACAAAGGAAAGTTATAACTAGACACTTTTGGCAAGATAATCAGGGAGTGGAGACAAGATCCTTACATTGTCTCATACATTGATAGAGGAGGAGCTGGAATTTTGCCGAAGAATTTATTCTGTTTGCTCCCTGTCTTATCCTGAATTCCTTACCTCCACTAGTTTTAATGGAAGCGTCTTTCCTGAGAAAAGGAGGACTCAGTTGTGGAGGTTTTTAGTATCAACAAGGAAGGAGGGCACTTACTGGTGAGACCGGGTTCAGTTCGCTGTTCTGCCACAGGCTTCCTGCGTGTGACCCTTAATGCCTCTGTACCTCTGCTTCCCCTCTGTAAAATAGGGCTAGTAGCCCTAGCTCACCTGAGCACCTCATTACAAATGGTGAGGTGCCCAGCTATTATCTGAGTACCTCTGAAAATTCTGGTACCCCTACTCTTTTATAATGTGTTTGTTTTAAGCATTCAGTTGCTCGTGAGCCTAGAGTTTTATAGTTAGGGCCACTTTAGAAACTGACCAAACAAATAAACAAAGACACATAAATGCAATAGTGCATCACCATTTAACAGAGACAAAGAACCTTCCACGAATCCAGGCTACATTCTGTAACTGCTCTACTCAAAAGAAACATTACATTTATTATATGAACAATTAAAAGCATACTGCATTTTCATTGGACTCTGTAAAATCCTCTTGTTCTGTAATACAGCTCTTCCTCTGCTGGAACTGTTGTAGATAGAGATGGGACAAAATGGAAGCCAGATCTGAACTACTTAGTAAAAACAGAGGGCTAATTTCAGATAGTGGTACGCAGGGATGGTTCACAGTGGCCCAAGCCTCCATTTCCAGAATGCTTCAGGCCATGAGATCAACATCCCTCACCCCCATACTAGCGATTGGGGGAACTTTGTGCCCTGACTGGCTCTATAGCAACTTGAGCCCTCTAGTGAATTGTAAAATCTCCCTTCTCCTCCCTTTCCCCAATTCTATCTCAGATCTAACTGCAATTTGTTCCCACCCCCGCATAAAAGTATGATGTTTCTCTGTGAAAATGGTGAATTACCACTTGGGATACATTCCTAATTTTGTCCAAAGAGTAAAATATATCACTATCCTCCAGCAAGATCAAGCTATTGACCCTCCATCAAACTTCTGGCAATATCGTTTTTCTAACGTAAAGAGAACAGGCTATTTGCCCAACTGTATCATCCGTCTCTATCCTGCCTCACTGCAGATTAGCCACAAATCTCTTTCACTCTGTTTTTTTAATCTAAGTCATGCTTGAGTAATTTACACAGTTAAGTCTGTTTCAGTTGACACAAAATTGCGTAATGTTTTCGACATAGGCTAACGTTTTCAAATGTGCCTGAGTGACTTAGCCATCCATGTCCTATTGCTGTCGATAAGAATTAGGTTCCAACGTGCCCAAGTCCTGTTTACAAATGGGAGTTGGGCTCCTAAGGAGCTTAGGTGTTTTTCAAAATTTCACCTATAACCTAAAATAATTCAAAACGTGCAGCCAAGCCAGCATGGCAGCTCTGCAGGCCTTGGCTGGCACAATGACAGGGTGGAAGAAGTGTAAGGCACATTCCCATACCGCGGGAGGCAAGGCTGGTGATTTTACTCTCTGAAGGAACATGGGGACTGGTGCCTCAGCATGTTTGTAAGAGCTGTTGCTGGAGGAGCTGTGTTTCAGATGAAATGTAGAATCAAAGGTCCAGAATTTTTATGGGCCTTAAAGTGCACCTGGCAGTTGTAAGAAGCACAGTGGTGTTCTGACTAAATTCCAGCTTAAGTATTTTTGTCTACATACATTCTCACTGCATTTTCAGTGGCTCTGGTATTCTCGGCATCAGGATGCATTGTTTTGCTGTGTGCTGTTAAATAGCTGTTACCTTCCACCCCAGAAGCAGCTGTCTTTCAGGAGTGGAGGAAGCAATCACTCTAGATAGAGGCTCCCGTGCTCCTTGCCTCTTGCTGCATGGTGAGGAAGGGGAGCAAGATGATGGAAAAAGCCACTGTGGAGTTGTGGAAAAGGAAATGGCGAGTGTCATGGCGTGGTCCCTATGAGTCTCTCTCTCCCCTTAGCTACAGACCACATTCACTCCACCTTCACCCCCCTCATGCTTTACTATAGTGTTCTGTCAGGCTGACACACACAGACAGAGAAGCCCCAGTCAGCTCCCTCTTACTTCTGGGGTGGAAGTAGTAGTTGCAGCAGCCAGCTCTGCTTTCCTTCAGGCTCTGCACCTCCTTCCTGTGCAGGGCTTCCTTCCTCTCTACTGACATTGTCCCAGCTGCTGAGTTTGCTCCTCTCTCGCTAATTAGCCCTTCAGCTGTGGCCCTGCTTGTTTAACTGATCCTCTGTTTAGGCCCCAATTGACCCCTGTTGGTGAGGCTTTGAGTGACAGGGAAAAGGGGGAGGCAGGTGTGAAGGCAAGGGGAGGAGTCACAGTTAATGGCTCTCCTCCCAAGAATGGCAGAGGAACCTCAGTAAAATGGAAAGTGGCATGAACTGCAGCGCTTTGCTTCCTTCCCCCCCTCACACTCAGTGACATCACGGTGTACAGCCCTGGGCTGGAAGTATGACTTCATGCCATTGCTATGGTAGGGAGAAGAAAACACACTGCTTCCAGTGGTCAGGAGGTAATTTGCAAGGTTGGGGCCCTGGAAACTTACAGATCCCTGACTTTTGCTCCTGTTCTAGTCTATGATTTTTATACTGTGGTACCTGAGCACCTTCCAGTAGTTCATTAAGCCACATGACTGCACTTCTGAGAAATGGTTGTTCTCTCATCCTTTCCCCAGAGGGAGAAGCCTGGGCAGTGGAGTATCTTGTTTTGGTAGGGTGTTTGTTTGTGGCTTTATTTATTTATTTTTTGTTATATAAAGATACTTGTTGCTGTGTGTTTATATTACAGAAGGTAAGATCAAAGAAATGCACCTTGTACTTGGTACGGCCCATCAGCCTAGGGTAGCTTCCTGAAAATGCCAAGGTCAGGGCAGGCTGTAAAAGGAGAGCAGATTCTCCCAACACTGGTCGGTGACACTGAAGTCAGACTTCCCAACCAGCCACAAACAGTGCTTCTGATTCCCCACACTGGTTATCAAGAAGCTAAAATAAAAATATACACAGCCCCCTTTACTGCATTCTAGCCTGTGGCTCCCAATCAGTCACTAGGTCCAGTAAAGAGATTAGTCATTTAAAACTCTATGCTCTTGACCAAAAAGGTTCTCCTGACCCCAAAGGGGCTGCCACAGTACCAGATCAATATAAGTTTGGATCTTACCAAAAATACCACACTGCCAGCCAATCCTTTAGTAACTAAATCTAAAGGTTTATTATAAAAGAAAAGAAAAAAACGATAAGAGAAATATTAAATGATTAAAGCAATCAGATACATACAAACGATTTGAAAGTCCATATATATCAGGTTTCAAGTAGAATTGTGAAGTTTGCAGGCTTATACAGTCCCTCTGGTGTACATTTAGTACCTGGATGGATCTCAGTCATTCGTTTCACAGCTTCAGTTGTAGATGAGTTGATCCAGAGGTAGCTGAAGACTAAAGACAAAATGGATGTGGTGCAGCTGCCTTTTATGTCCTTTGGCCTTTGCCATGCTGCTTGTGGAAATTTACAGGAATAGGATGACGTCCAGGGTCACATGAGTAAGTCCTGGTGCCTCAACAGGTATATCCCTGGCTTCTCCCCTTGGGCCCATTGTACCTGTGAGTCTCTTTAATGAGCCATTAAGCAGGTGCTTGTGCTGCAGCCATCCTGTCTGGGGTGTCGCCCAGAAACACAGTACAAGTTGAAATACAGATATATCAACCATATCCATAACTTCCATTACACACATAACACATGAACATAAACATTATCATCTTACTTAGCAAATTATATCCTTTCTAACGGTACCCGACATGGCATATCTCACAAGAATTATTATGATTTTGACATACTGATGTTAAATAACATCATAAATGGTCCCCCTAAGCCAGCCAGCGTCACACTTGGAGTGGAAAATGGTGCGGTTTGTGACGGTCCTTAGTTCCCAGGAAAGTTCATTCCACAGCCTCACATTGGCCCCCGAAAGAAGTGCTGTTTCCTGCAAAGAAGAGCTTCATCCTTATTGCTGAGGGTTCTGTTATGCCAGAAGAGCGTACTTGTCGACCACAGAGCTTTAGATCATTTTTAGATACTCTGAGTCCAGGTGATGGAGTGCTTTGAAGATAAGGATTGAGACCCTGAATTTGATTGGACACAATATGGGAGCTGAGGACAGATTTGATATATTCCCAGTAGCCTGTGTTGCTCAGGAGGTGCACTGAGGCATTCTGTACTAGCTGCAGTTTCCTATGTGCTAAGGTATAATGCATTGCTTGAATCCATGAGAGAGGTGACAAAGACATGAATAACTGAGGCCAATGCTTCATCAGCCAGGATGGAATGGAGTTTCTTAGCCAACCGGGGATGGCGGAAAATGTTACTGACAGATGCTGCTATGGGAGAGCTCAGTATCAGCCAGGAATCCAAGGGTACTTCTAGACTATGGACTGAATTAACCAACTGTGGTGTGTATCTTCAACCAACAGAGGCTGCATTGTGGCTGCAAACTCTGACAAATACTTTTCTCTGACTACTAGCCTCGCCTCTGTCTTGCCTGGGTTCAGCTTCATCCAAGAGCTGAGCTGATCCAAGCACTGTGCCGTCCTGGTGGTAGTGGTGCAGTCATATGTGATGAAGGATAAGTAGAGCTGTATCATCTGCATATAGCTGGCAACTGAGTCTATGTCATCCAACCAGTTCACCTAGGGGCTTCATGTTGATGTTGAAAAGGATCAGAAAGAGAATTTGATTCCTTGTGGAACCCAACCAGAAAGGGGTATAGCAATGGAGATGCAATTTCTCATCATGATTTGTTGGAAGCATCCTTCCAGGAAGGACTCAAACCATTTTAGTGTATTACCCTAGATCCCTGCCACCTCTCTCAGGTAAGACAGCAGAATCTTAGGGTCAACAGTGTCAAATGCTGTAGAGAGGTCCAGCAGAATGAGAATGGATGTCTGTTCTCTATTCACTGACAGGAGGAGATCATCCATCAATGCTATGAAAAGGATTTTGGTTCCATGTCCTGGCCTGAATTTAGACAGCTGGCCTCCAGTCCACTCCACAACAGAAATGATGAAGCAGCACTGTTTTTGTATTCTTTCTTCTCCAAAAGCAGGAAAGGAACATAGTTTGTGTACCAATTGACTATGTTTATAGATTGCTTTGGGATGCTTCAGGCTGAAAGATGTAAATGAAAGATACAGTAAAAGTAAAGAGTGTATTTCTGAACCTGGGGTAGGGGATGAGCAGATAATCCAGTATATGGAAGAAAATTGCACATCTTCTCACACACTGGGAGAAAGGGTACCCTCATGTAGGCTCAATTGGAAATATTATAGGGACATAAGGTTGTGCCTTCCAATCCAAGAGGCTCATAGTCTCTTTGCAGTGCCCATATTGTGGTGCAGTAATGGAGGCAGAGGTAGCAAAGGACTAGATGTTTCATTATTAGAATAAGATAATGAAGCATGCTCTAAGCTGTCCATCCCTGTTGGGCATTCAAGGGGAAGTTAAAGATACAGTGGCATTCCTCTGAGTTTAGGAGAGGCCATCCTGTTATGCCGTAAGAGGAGGCCTCCGGCCTAGATCGTCCCCTTGGGAATTAGGTGCCTTAAAAACTTTGAGGATCTGGACCTCCTTATTTTGGAACAACCCATATACAGGCACTCCTTAAAGAATCCATCCCATGTTAACACAAGAGCCTTGCATTCTGTGATGGAGAACTTTGGAGTTTTTGAGTCAGGGATGGTGTATATCAGAGTGGCAGCATGTGCGGGGGGGTCTAAGCAACTCCCAAACTGCAATCTTTCTGATTTGGACTCATTCCACCTGTGACTCTGGGCAAGTTTCTTACTGTGACCTCTCTGCTCAAGTTTTTCCATCTGTAGAATAGGCGTGTTTTATTATTCCCATCCATCATGGCAGGGACATGAAAAGGATAAATCAGTTAATGTCTGTATGTGTCACGTTTTGAACAGATGAACTGTTATGTAAATGCGAAGGGCTTGTCTACACTTAAAAATGCTACAGCAGCACAGTTGCACTGCTGTAGTGCTTCAGTGTAGACACTATCTATGCTAACAGGAGGGGTTCTCCCATCAGTGTAGATGTAATTCACCTCCCCAAGAGGCAGTTCCCAAGAGACAAATTCTTCCATCAGCCTAGTGCTATATACACTGGGATTTAGGTAGGGCTTAACTACATCACTCAAGGGTGAGGATTTTTCATACCCCTCCCCAAAGTAGTTAAAGCAACCATTAGATCTCTTTGAACAGTGGAAAAATTCTTCACACATGTTCACAAATTCTGTAGCAGAGAAAAAAGGTGAGTTCCCTGGTTGGCTCTGGTTCAACTATCTGAAGAACTGGTCAAATGGGATGGGAGGAAAGTAGCTAGTTGTGAATCCTATGCGAAAAAAGGGATGGGGATCATCAGACTTGCAGCAGCACCATGCTTCCTAGCTGACTCAGAGGGGAAAGTGCAATCTACTGAGCTGCTTTCCTGTCGCACCCCGATGTTTCCTGGAAATCCTGCATTCAGCTGCTGATCAATCCTGCTTAATCTGGAGAACTGTGAGTGAAGGCAGTGTCTCTCATGGGTAGGGCTCTGGAGCTGGATGCCAGGAGCAGAGCCTTCTTCTGCTGTATAGACCTTAAATAAGGTATTCCACCTCGCTCTCCATGCCTCTGTTTCCCCTCCTGCTCTTTGTCTGTCTTGTCTATTTAGGTGTAAGATTTTAGGGGCAGCGATTGCCCGTTATTTTGTGTTTGTATAATGGGTAGCACAGTAAGGCTTTGATCTTGGTTGGGATGTCTAGGCACAATTGCAACACAAACAAATGATAATGGCAGGATAATAGCTCAAGAGGGATAGTCAGCAGCATCTAAATAAAACTGATGTTTTCAGTGTGCCTTTTTGTCAAATGTATTTCCAGCTATGTTACTCTGCATGAGACACAAACGACATTTTTTTTAATTTGCACTCCATCCATCTCCCACAAATCAGCTGAATGTATCTTATTACATTAAATCCTTTATTTCCAAATGATTACTAGGCAGAACGTATAAGGCACTAGGGGAAATGTTTTCACGAGAAACCCATTGCTATCTGTCTTGTTGGCACAAAAATCCATTGACAGAGTGGGAACCCAGTGTCTGGGTGGAACTGAGCGTGGAGGTCCCCTTCATTCACAGCTGAAGAAATGCAATGGAAGATCCCTTTCAGGGTATATGCAACTGTGGTCTGATGTGAGCCATTAAGAACCTGCTCTTTTCTCTGCTGGACTAGAGAAAGGGAAACATACAAAGACAAGTCAATTGTTCGCTAAAAAGGAAAGGAGGCTGATTTAAAATGAGAGCTGGTGATCGTGAGAGGCTGATGTGATTGAAGGGAAAGGGCATATATATTTAAACCAGAAAGCTGTATTTTTTATCTCTTTCCTCTTGCCTTAATCTATAACTCTTCTTTGGAGATTGCAAGCTCTTGCAGGCAGGGACTGTGTGTGGGCAGAGCTCAGTACATAGGAGGTGCTCCTGGAATACAAATAGTTGATATTCAAGCTCTCTGTAGCCCGAGGGCTGCTGACAGGTTGCCAGTCCTCTCCACAACATCTGATTCAGGACAATGCAAGTCCAAGGAAATAAATGGTTTCCTGGCATATAATAATAGCGTTTATTAATTTTTCATGTTTCTTTTTAAATCCAAATCAGACTCAAATGCAGTAGATGTATGAAACAAAAGAAGTTGATTTTTAAAGGAAAATAGCAGTGATTAGTTAAACTGTAACTATATAGATATTTACTAAATAAGAAAATATACTCTCTATATAAAAAGGAATTTTTAAGGCAGTTTTCAGAAATGCCTTCCAATGTTTTAGCATCTGCATTCAGCAAAAGGGGCTATTGCATATCTCTCATTTGACTGCCATTTTAAAGATATAGCATAGCATTTTCCAGCAAGAAGCCCAGGGTGACTTAAGTTTGACTGGAAAATTCAGGTCCTGACTAGAAGACTTTTCAGGTTGGTTGAGACTTTTCAGGTTGGAAAATAAACGTCCAAGGGGGGGTATGATAGAGGTCTATAAAATCATGACTGGTGTGGAGAAAGTAAATTAGGAAGTGTTATTTATTCCTTCTCATAACACAGAACTAGAGGTCACCAAATGAAATTAATAGGCAGCAAGTTTAAAACAAACAAAAGGAAGTATTTCTTCAAACAATGCACAGTCAACCTGTGGAACTCCTTATCAGATGATGTTGTGAAGGCCATGACTATAACTGAGTTCAAAAAAGAAGTAGATAAGTTCATAGAGGATAGGTCCATCAATGGCTATTAGCCAGGATGGTCAGGGATTGCTGTTTGCCAAAATCTGGGAATGGGTGATAGGATGGATTATTAGATCACTACCTGCTCAGTTCATTCCCTCTGCAGCACCTGACATTGGCCACTGTCAGAAGACAGGATACTGGGCTAGATGGACCATTGGTCTGACCAACTATGGCCATTCTGATGTTTAAAAAATAATCGAATTTACCTTTTGAAACAATTTTGAAATTCTCTGGGGAAATAGAAATTGCTTTGACCACCTCTGGGAATAAACATAAGGTCTGAATTCTGCACTGACTTACACTTGATGTAACACCACATAAGCAATTTTGAGGGAAAAACTTTAGGTGTATCTTTCAAAAGCACCTAACTGACTTACGAGCCAAGTTCCATTTTTGAAAGTGACTTCGGAGCTTAAGTCCTTTTTGAAAATGGGACTCAGACTCCCAAGTTACTTGGGCATTTGTGAAAATTTTACCCTAAGTCACTGAGTTAGCATAGAGCTGTCATTTACTAGAGTTTTGCCAAAAAATTAAGACTCTGGCAAGACTGTCATTTACCCAAACGCAGGATATGTCTACACTGCAGACTGAAGTCGATTTACTTTAAATCGACTTTCACCCGCCAAATTTTAGAAGTCGCAGAAGTGTAATCACACCATGCTCCTTGCACCTGGCTCTTGTGTCCCCATTTGCCATGCTTAGGTTGACATTTAAAGCAGTGTACAGAGGGTATCTATCCCATAGTGCAACTAGCCACAGAGGCTTTTGGGAAGCTTGTCATCCTCCCATGATACAACGTGCTTCCCTCCCCCTCCCTTCTTGTACCAAACAAGCCTCTTTTTTTTGCCGCATACACGCCATTGCCAGAGAGACATGGAGACTGCTCAGTTCTTTGTGAGCATCATAAATAACTCATGGCTTATCCTGAAGTATTTTCAAAGGCCAGAGAGGAGCCACTGCATGGAAAATAGAGATGTTATGGAGGCCGCCCTGCTACAAGCCATAGAGCAGAACAGTTCCCATTTACTGCAGGCTGTCAGGCATGATCTTCAGTCCATGGAGAGCCAGTTCTTTAGGAACTCAGGTCTGTTCAAGAAGATGCAGTAGGGCACTTTCTTTCCTGACGAAAAAATAATAATTGAGGGTGTGGAAATGCCAATCGTGATCCTGGGGGATCCTACCTACCCCTTGCTCCCTTGATTTATGCTGGGCACCTGGACAGCAAGAAGGAGCATTTCAATAACAGACTCAGCAAGTGCAGAATGGTGGTGGAATGTGCATTTGGCTGTTTAAAAGCCAGATGGAGATGTCTGCTTACTAGGCTTGACATCAGTGAAAAGAACATCTCATCAGTTATATTTGCGTGCTGTGTGCTCCATAATTTGTGTGAAATGAAGAGGGTAATGTTTGTCTGTGCTGTGCCTTTATTTCCCATCCCCCACCCTCACTCTAGCAGCTCCCTCCTTTTCTCTCCCCACCCAAGTTATGACTGAATAAAGACAGATGTTTTTTAATGCTACAAAGTTTTATCTGTGACCCTTTTTAAAGGGGAAAGGAGGATAACTTAACATTGTAAAGTGTCACTGTGCAAGCAACTGTGGGTGCGTGCATTTCTTTATGGGGCCATCACGTTCTTCTGCTCTCCTCCACCAGTGTGGAATGTGGCACATACTGCACCCTGCTCAGTCTCCTCCTAGACTGCTTGAGGATGGGGGCTAATAACAAAGCGGTAGGCTGTGAAGCATTTTGGAGGGGCTGCAGAGGGAGTCTGTCCTGCCCCTGCTCTTCCTGGAGCTCTACCAGATGCCTCAGCATATCAGACTGATCCCTCATAATACACAACATCTCCTGTTGCGTATCACACTCCTGCTCTTGTGAAGATCTTCTGTGTTCCATGTCCATGTCTAGTTTTTCAGATAAGGACATCCTCCAGGCTCTGAGCTCTGTGTCAGCAGCTGTGGAGGCATTCATTAGTTCGCTGAACATGTCATCCTGGGTTTTTAATTCCCATTTACTAATCTGGGAAAGTCTTTCATCTGAAGTTCAGTGGGGAGAGAGCGGGGAGAAGCAAAGGACAAGGTGTCTACCGTACGATAAGCAAAGCACAAAGTTACCATTGTTAGCTGACCCAAAGTAGTAAGGAAATGTTACAATGTAAAAAGTCCTCCCCTTCATTTTCACAAGGCTAAGCCAGACCCACATTCCATTCTGCACGTCTCAGAAGGGTTGGACAGGCATTACAGACATGGTAAGCAAGGAGCACTTGCATCTGTTATAGAGAGGCTTCATTAGCACTAAAATCCACAATCCACACTTGAGCAAGGCGAGGGATCACTGGACTCCCCTGTAACATGCCAAAGATTGGTTTGGGAGAAGGTGGGCAGAACAGATTAGAGGACAAGCCACAACTTTATTTATACCTTACTTCATTTCAACAGGGGGCTCGTTCCCCCTTCCTTTCCTTCCTTCAAGCAGCTACAACCATTACATGCTTCTGACGCCTTGCAACCAGCCCTGTGATTGGCTAGCAGGGACAGGAGTAGCCAATGGGTACTTTGATCATGCGGCAAGCACACACTAGAGCTGCAAACAGCATATAGCACCTGCACTGTATCTTATGCTGATAAGCAAACTGAAATAATTCCCGTACAAGCCAATTTAATTTAACTTACGGTTGCGAAACAGTGTCAGCATGACCTAGAGGATGAGAGAAGAGGATGAGAGAAGGTGGGGAAGACAGGGAGTGAGAGAAGGGGGAGGAGACGGAGGCTAGGGCCTAGCACAGGAAAACTTCATTGGCACTTATGGCCTTCCATTAACCTGATTTACCTAGTGCAGTGCCCCAACTCCCCCCCTTTGAGAATACTCAGACCTGCAGTTTCTGAGTCTTCTCATACTCCTGGCTTAAAAGGTAATTAAGGGAGGTATCTGGGAGCGAAAAGGTTGCAACAGTCAGAATTTTGGCCTGGCTTTTAGGAACGCGGGACATAGCCTGACAGCAGGTGGGTATACATTGAATACAGCAGCAACAAACAAGTGACATTACTAACAAGAAGAATCCTACAGAGACAAGTCCCCTTAACCAGGAGAGCTGGGGTAGCCAACTGACGAGCCAATCCCACCACGAGTTAGGGTTAACATGTGGGATGGAGGCTATAGCTGAGAGATGGGATGCCCTATTAAAAACATCCTGAGAGGTGTTAGGAATGTAAACGCAACATTCTTGTCCAATGAGAGCACAAGTTCCCCCCTTGGAGGCAAGGACCATATCTAGTGCCATTCGGTTTTGGTTTACCATTTGCCAGATGGCTTTTTGTTTCCTGGCCAAGGTGATTAATGCCTCTCCAGTTTTGTTGGCTGTAATTTCCACAACTGCCTAAAGGCGATACATGGCATGATTAAGGCTGCGAAAAAGTCCAAATTGGGTGAGAGGGGCATAATCCCACAGGAACTGTCGAGACTGCTCAAGGTCCCGGTAGTTACGGATTTTTCCTGAAGGAAGGGAATTCAGGATTCGGCTGGGGGGCAAGAGTATAATGGGAAAGCATGAACCAGTCCAGTATGCTGGGAGACACTGGTATGCCCTCCTTCCACAGATCCAGTAGTGCCCAACCAGGGCACAGACCATATCCCTCCAGCTGTTGGTAAGGAAAGATCCATTCCAAATGCCATAGAACCCCCCAAAGTTTGGTATGGACGTGGTTCCACTTCCAGACCTGCTCTTCTGATTCCTGTGTACACCCACCCCCAGGTATGTTTACATGAGAGTAGTAATAGGCAAATGAGTGCACACTCCATTTCTAAGTTGGATATCAGGCCAAAGATTGCTCCTGCTGTGGTTAGCCACAAGGGTATAATTGCATTGAGAATAGCCCAAATGGGGGCCTGAACCCTTATTTTTCCAGCACCAAGTTCCTATGGTGGGTACTACATAGAGGAATGAGGACTGGTTGAACCCGAGATAGTCCCAGGTATTATTATTTTTCCAGATATATTCAAAAGGTCGGGGCCCCCCTCACAAGTTGGGAAGAATTAAGGGGCATTGGAACCAATGGAACCCCAGTATGGGAGGTCAAACCCAACAGTTGGTCTGATTGTAAGCCAAGGCCACCCTCTCAGATAAAGTGATGAGAAGATTATGATTATACCCGAAGGATGACAAGATACTAAAGTGAAGTAACAGAGGAAGATACAAAGCATATATGGGCATCCTGGCAGGGAGAAAGAAGTAAGGAAGTTCCCAAAACCTTACTGTTATGCCGGTTAGCCACACAGAAACAAATCCAAATTAAACACACACTAAATACTCCTACAACAAAAGGGATAATAAAATCTAGCATCAGTTAAATTCTTTGGTGTTTGGATGATAGTCCAGACAAGCTATGAGCCTGAGTCCTGAGGGGTTTGTCTCTGAAACAATAACTTTAATCCAAGGTCTTAGGAATCTGCGTCAGTGTCCAGGGTAGTAACCTGCTGAACTGTCCACTCCGCATTAGTTTCCGAGGGCGAGGCTGTCATTGGTTTAAGCCGAGAGTGATGAATCCAGTTTTTAAATCCTTGGACTTTGGCCGCAGTGTGGGAGGTGAGAAGAACTGTAGCTGGTCCCTTCCACCTTTCTTGCAGGGGCTCATCCTTCCAGGTGCGAATCAGGACCCTGTCTCCAGGTCGCAATGGATGGACTGGGTTATCAAGGGGGACAGGCTGGGCATCTTGAACTGACCTGTGAGGAGAACAGAAAACAGCAGACAGAGAAGACACATATCTGGCTATTTCACTTTCCCCTAAAACCCATTCCCCTGACAAAACCAGGACACCCTTCATAGGCCAGGGGTGACCAAACATAATTTCAAAGGGGCTGAGGCCCAATTGGCCTTTGGGTAGAACTCGGATGCGTAATAAAGCTAGAGGAAGGGCTTTGGTCCACTGTAGAGCGGCTTCTTGGCATATTTTAGACAGATGTCTCTTCAGAGTTTGGTTCATGCGCTCCACCACTCCGCTTGCTTGCGGCCGCCAGGGGGTATGCAACTTCCACTGAATTCGAAGTCCTACTGACACAGTTTGTACAACCTGCGACGTGAAGTGGGTGTCATTATCAGATTTGATCCACATAGGGATGCCAAACCGGGGTATAATTTTCTTTATCAATTTAAGAGCCACAGTTTGTGCAGTGCAGTTTCAGCATGGAAAGGCCTCAGGCCACCCTGTAAATTGATCAACCATCACCAATAGATATCGGTATCCCTGTGTATGAGGAAGTTCAGTAAAGTCTATTTGCCAGACCCACCCGGGAGTGAGCTTGAGGGCTGCAGGGAGGGTCGGTCCTGCAACTCGGGGTTATTTTTTTGGCAGAGCAGACAGTCTGCCAGGAGTTGAGACGCTAAGGGGTGTAAGCCACTAGTGAGAAAATATTGATTAGCCAAAGCAATGAGTGAGGCAGGCTCTTTCAAGGGGCACTCATTTTTCCAGTGTCCTTCTTTCTTACATGGGGCACATTGATTCCATCCCAGACGGCATTCCCCCGGTCCTGGCCGACCCCGACCACGTCCCTGATTTACCCTGGTCCTACCTTGAGGCGGTTTTCCATGGGTTCCAGCCTGGACGGTGGCCACCATCATTCAGATTTGCCACTTCTCTTTCTCCTCATCCCGCTGGCTAAACGTTTTTTGTGCTATTTCTAATAACTGTGCCAAGCATCCCCTCCTGTTTCTGGAGCTTCTTCCTGATGTCCGAAGTGGCTCGGCTAGTAAATATGCCTTTTATGATTGCTTCTGCCTGCTGGTTATCAGGGGCAGTTGAGGTATATTTGCAAACAGCATCCCTGATTCGCTGCAGGAATTTGCCTGGGGCTTCTTTAGGACCCTGGGTGACTTCATAGGGTTTGGACCAGTTGATAGTTCGCTGCAAAGCAGTTCTGACTCCAAAAAAACAAACAAATCTTTAAACACATTTAATCGGGTCATATCTGCAGCATCATTTGGGTTCCAATTAGGATTAGCTGTCCAAGGGAATGTCTGGGGCCCTGGTAAGAAATTTTGGGGATTGGTATCATGTCGGCGATTCGCCTCCGCTAAGGCTTTGGCCGTAACCTGTTGTTCTACCTCAGTTAACAGGGATTTACAAAGAGTGCGAATATTTCGCCAGGTTGGGCTGTGACTGATTATAATGCTTTCAATCAGACTGATAAACTTTCCGGGATCATCAGTTAATGATCCAGCCTGGGCTTTGAAAGCTGCCAGTTCCACGGGACTGAAAGGCACGTGGTTGTAAACTTGGATAGTTTCGGCAGGGTGCTGCTGACTTGCATTCTGGGAAACTCTGGTCTCTGCCAAGAGCGGGGCCGAAGGGGGATTCGGTTTCGTTATTACATCCGGGACGGGCTGAATCATTTGAGCCGGTCCTGGGGAACCAGTAGGCACTAAACTACATTTTCTAAGTATACCTTGATGATTTCTTAAAGACATAAACACCTGAGCATAGATGTGTTCCTTCCATTTACTGGTACTTTGACAAAATAATAACAATTGGAGGACTGTATTATAATTAAGAGAGCCCTCTGGTGGCCACCTTTCCTGGTCCTCTAGTTGGTACTGAGGCCAGTCGATAGTGCACAAGCGCTTAAGCTGACCCTTCCTTAACGGATCCGTTCCAAATACAGACCAATGACCCAGAATGCATTCGAGTGGGGTACAACCTTCCCCCTTCCCTTGTCCCTGACCCATCCTGTAGAGTAAAACCTTTAATCTGGGCGTCCCCAGAAATATGGAAGCGAGAAAACCCGTTCCTACCTGCCTGTGTCCTCCCAGACCGGTTCTTCACCATTGCCGGGGCCGGAAAAAAAAAGCTTCTCCGATTTTCTTCCTCCTAGGAAGGGCGTTGTGCCGAAGTGTCCCACGCCAGCCAGACAAGTCCGCGGTGCTGAAAACCCCTGGTTCAAGCTGGACCGGTGCATGCTGGGTAACAGCAACAGTCCTGGGCCTATCCGGCTAACGGAGGGAACCGGGCAAGGCAATTTGAAAAAGCCTCAGAGTCTCACCTGGGTCGCCAAAACTGTTGGTGGTCCTGGAGGACCCTGAGTGAGGCCCCAACAGTCTGGGTTCGAGCCCGGTGCGCAATCAGCCCAATCAGACACCGAGACAGAGAAATCCTTGCAGAAGCTGTTTATTTCAGGAGCCGAACTCGTGCAGGAAGACTGTTTGTCTCAAGTCCTGCACACCAAAGTTGCAAGCCACAACTTTATTTATACCTTACTTAATTTCAACAGGTGGCTCGTCCCCCCTCCCTTTCCTTCCTTCAAGCAGCTACAACCATTACATGCTTCTGACACCTTGCAACCAGCCCCATGATTGGCTAGCAGGGACAGGGGTAGCCAATGGGTACTTTGATCATGCGGCAAGCACACACTAGAGCTGCAAACAGCATATAGCACCTGCACTGTATCTTATGCTGATAAGCAAACTGAAATAATTCCCGTACAAGCCAATTTAATTTAACTTATGGTTGCGAAACGGTGTCAGCCTGACCCGAGGATGAGAGAAGAGGATGAGAGAAGGTAGGGACTGCAGTTCTCAGTTACATCAGACAGTAAACCTGTTTATAAACAAGAGCAGAACTGAAAAAAAAAATGCTCATTATGTGTGAGCCTGTGATAATTCAGTTAGAGAAGCTGTTTTCTAGACGTTTTTCCCCCTGCACTGCCTTATTTTTAAGTCTTTCAAAACTGGTTTCACAATAAATCATCCAAGCTTCTTTTCTAACTTGGTGAGTGGAATAAGATACAAACTAGATACCAGAGATGAACCTTTTCATCTATCTGTACCTCTCCCACACTGTCTATTTTATAGTTAGATTGTAAATCCTCTCGGTTAGGGATTTCTACAACTGTGTGTACAGGGCCTAGTACTGAACAGAGCTATTACCTTGATTTATACCAGCTGATGCCTTTTAAAGGGTTGTGGGTGAGGCCATTTCAGAGTTCTTTGGCTGGCTGAGCTGAAAATACAGGATACATTTAAGAATGGGGTAGCTCAACAAGAAGCAAAGCAGACAGCTCAGCTAGAAGGCAAGCAAAAAATGCAAGAAACCCAACAGATACATTCAGGTAAAGGGCAGCTCTGGGCTATAATGGAAGCAAGATGGAAAATTTACAAGGAACTTAGTCTGATTTCAATCTGAGGAATAAAAACTGAGGGAGAGAGAATGTGGACATGAAGTTCAAAGTGAATCTGCTGGGGGGAGAATCAGTTTTTATTTTTTAGGAGTGATATCTGGAAGGCCAAATTCCTAGACTGCAGAAAGAACTGCTCTCTCCCCCCTTCAGGTAAAGCAGTAGGAGAAAAAGATGGGGTTTTGTATTCCAGTAGTATGCAGCTGGTGTTTTGGGGGAATGTTATTTAAGGAGAAGTACCTTCTACCAACATGTTATCAGCTGTTTATGCATATCTTATCTACTCTTAAAAGACCAGATCAAGTAAACAAAAGCAACTAAATTGGTCATCAAAAACAATGTAGCACTTTAAAGACTAAAACTTCTGTGGGCATAAGCTTTTGTGGGCTACAACCCACTTCATCAGATGAATGAAATAGAAATCAGATAGGAGCTGTGTATAGAAATATATACATCCAAGGATAAGAAACAGCAGTGGGAAGGGTAGGTGTAAACAAAATCCATTCAGTTACAGTAAATGAGGCCTATTCACAACCATTGATTAGCAGGTGAGAATGTGTGAACAGGCACAATTACTACTTATAATGAGAGAACCATTCCAAGTCCCTATTCAGACCCAGTTTAATTGTGCCAAGTTTGCATATGAATTCTAGCTGTGCAGTTTCTCACTGAAGTCTGTGGGTTTTTTGTTTGGTAGAAATATAGCAACTTTCAAGTCAGCTACCGAGTGTCCTGGGAGATTGAAGTGCTCTCCAACTGGTTCATGGATGTTACCATTTTTTTTTTTGTTTGATTGTGTTCATTTATTCTTTTGCGTAGGGACAATCTGGTTTGGCCAATGTACATGGCAGAGGGGCACTTCTGGCACATGATGGCATATACTATATTAGCAGATGAAGAAGCTCCTTATGGTGTGGCTGATGTGGTTAGGACCTGTGATGGTGTCACTAGAGTTGATGTGTGGACAGAGTTGGCAACGGGGTTTGTTTCAGAGATAGTTTCTGGGTTAGTGTTCTTGTTGGTTGTTGTACGGTTGCTGGTGAGTATCTGCTTCAGGTTGGGGGGCTGTCTGTAAGAAAGGATAGGTCTGCCTCCCATGGCTTGAGTGAGTGAGGGATCATCTGATGGAATAGGTTGTAGATCCTTAATGATGTGTTGGAGAGATTTTAGCTGGGGGCTGGCAGTGATGGCCAGTGGTGTTCTGTTTTCTTTGTTGGGTCTGTCCTGTAGTAGGTGACTTCTGGCTACCTGTTTGGCTCTGTCAGTTTGTTTCTTCACCTCTCCAGGTGGGTATTGTAATTTTAAGAATATTTTATGGAGCTTCTGTAGGTGTCTGTCTCTGTCTGAGGGATTGGAGCAAATCCGGTTGTATCTTAGGGCTTGGCTGTAGACAATGGATCATGTAATGTGTCCAGGGTAGAAGCTGGAGGCATGAAGATATGTATTGCAGTTGGTTGGTTTTGGTATAGGGTGGTATTAATGTGACCATCCTTTATTTGTATTGTAGTGTCCAGGAAGTGGATTTCTTCTGTGGACTGGTCCAGGCTGAGGTTGATGGTGGGGTGGAAACTATTGAAATCCCAGTAGAATTCTTCAAGGGACTCTTTCCCAGGGGTCCAGATAATAAAAATGTCATCAATGTAGTGTAGATAACGGAGAGGTGTTTGGGGACGAGTTTTGAGGAAGTGGTGTTCTAGGCCGGCCATAAAAATGTTGGCATACTGTGGGACTATGCAGGTACCTATAGCTGTGCTACTGACTTGAAGGTATAGATTGCCTCCAAATCTGAAGTAGTTGTGGGTCAGGACAAAGTCCAGCTACCAGCTGTGCCATATCATCACCAGGGAAAATGTTCCTGATGGCTTGTAGTCCATCTGTGTGTGGAATGTTGGTGCACTCTCCACTTAACTATGGAAATAAGGGTTGCTAATAAAATGAGAGGAGCTGATTGTTTATGATGCACTGCTGCTGTTAGGGAAAGAGCTCTTCTAATTGAAATTAAATTAAGGAGGCAGTAGTTTCGTTTCTAGATAGCAATACTTCAGAGGAAGAAGTGGTTGGAGCACTAGCCTGAGCTGTGGGAGATCAGGATTCATTTCCTGCTCCACCACAAATATCCTGTGACCTTGGGCAAATCATTTCCTTACCTCAAACTCACAACATTATTGCTCAGTTAAAGACTGAGGTGCCTGAAGATTACAGTGATGTGAGCCATTTTAAGTTCTTTAGATAAATCTCATGTCATTACTGCAGCATATGATCCAGTAAGCAAAGACAGGCCCTGAGACTAACAGATGCAACCAGTGGATGACAGTAGTCACAGCATATGATTGTTTTGCTAGCACAGTTTACTAAGCATGTGGATTATCCATGCTGACAGAACTAGGTAGTGCTTACACTGAAGGTACAGCGGCACCACTGCAGCTGTAGCATTTTAAGTGTAGACAAGCCCTGACTCACTTTGACCGTAGTCAAATCACCTGTCCTCTGTGTCCCAGTTTACCCATGTGTAAAATATCTACAACACCTATTGTGTGATCTATGTAATGAATGTTTGTAAAGGGCTTTGAGATATTTGAATGGAAGGTGCTATGCAGTATAAATGCAAATCTACTCCCATTTTCAAGTTTACTAGTGTAACAGTTCCTCTCTTCCAGGCCTCCATTGTCGCTCTCTTCTTAGACAGCAAAGTAGCACCAGTGGATAGTCTAATACTTGTCAGTGTAGTCTGCTTAGTGCTATGACAGGACATGCACTAGAAAGAAATAAAATCAGGGGTCTTCCAGTGGAGAGAATGAGATACTGCTGATAAATCAAAATGTATAACAGACAGATACATTAAGGGGTGTAATAAAGAGGACAGTGATCAACTGTTCTCCATGGCCAATGAAGGAAGGACAAGAAGTAATTGGTTTCATCTGCAGCAAGGGAGATCTAGGTTAAATGTTAAGGAAACCTTTAACTATAAGGGTAGTTAAGTTTTGGATTAGGCTTCCAAGGGAGATTGTGGAACCCCCATAGTAGGAGGTTTTTAAAGAACAGGTTGGACAAACCACCTGTCAGGGATGGTCTAGGTTTACTTGGTGCAGCTTCAATGCCGTGGCTGGATCTTGGTGACTTCTCAAGACCTCTTCCAGCCCTACATTTGATTGTATACATTATCCTTATGTCTGCTATTACTGGCCTGAGGCAGTTGGCTCTAGTAAAAGAGGAAGGAAACTGCTTCACTGAGGATGAACTCAACTGCAACACTGCAGTGAACACAAGCAGAAACCCAACAGCTGTTTGTTTCCCCAGAAACACGTGAAATGATTGGGGGCAGGAGGGTTATATTTCAGACTCCATTATCCAAGACCCCACCTCACAGAAATTCACCCTCACAATTGGTTTCCTTATGACTGTCTCAGTTGGGGGAAATTCCATCTGCTTACATCTAAAAACACCCTCCTCCTCCCTCCAAATCAGAACTGAGGCAGAAAAGCTGTAGGGAAAGCACATGCTGTCACTGTACCTGTTGTGGGGATAAATGCAGGACTTCATTCTCCCTGGCTGTCAAACTAGCACCTTTCACAAGCAGTAGGCCTTCATCTACTCTACAAAAGAGAAAGGGGGCCCAGTTACAACACAACAGACCCCAGACCTGCTGCTAACCACAGTTAACCATTTTTGTGTCAATGGGACCTAACCACATATGGTAATGGGGTTATAACTTCGGGCTGAGAGTTATAACAGTGGTGTAGACCAGGTCTGTAAAGAAATATGGAGGGTCACTATTCAGAGCATCATGGGAGTGATTAATCAGTATCTTCTGCAGCTTTTGAATAAACACGAGCAAAAAAGAAAAATTACATAATCCTATGTTTCCCTTTATAAAGAGAGAAAATTTATCACCAGAATTATTATGAAAAGAAAAGCCCTTAATCAAAATGGGGGTGCAATCTGAACTAAATTGACGAAAAATGATCTTTTGAATAAGATAAATGTTTCATCTAGAGAAGAGTGCAAATGTTTGCACCCAAGGAACAGTAGCTACCAAAGACTTTTTGCTTCCGTAACGTACTGGGCCGGGAAAGTCACATGGGCTGTTTGTTCCAGGAACACCACCATCAGCCCCACCCCCTAGCCTTTCTTAATGTAAACTGACAAGTTTCTGTATCTCACATGAGGAAGTGTAGGACATTCTCTCTCAAGTGCCACTCTGCCCTTATTTGAAGCATGTAAGCAAATGTTTTAACAAAAGGCTGAAATTTGTAAATAAAAACGTTACCCTCTTTTCTCTGAAGGAAGGCCATGAAGATTACAAGACTCCACTGGTTTTAACAGAAAAGAAATACCGACTGGAGAAACATAAGGAAGTTCTCAGATCAAGAGACTTCAAGGTCTGTTGGTGCAACTTCAGTGGAAGGTAAAAACAAAACTCATGCTGATCTATTTCTTCCCCCCACTTAGTTTTCTGTTACACTATGTTGGGCCATTTCTGACTACTTGATGGATCAAGTGTTTGTATATCTGAATGTCTTTCATATAGAGATGTAACTGTTTATAATATATTAGTGAAACAGTGGTTCCATCGTGTTCTCTTTACATGTTTTCTGTCATTTTTAAAAAAATGATTGGGCTAGAAATGCAAAAAGCCAGAGATCCCTTGGGATTGTTAGAACCAAAATATTCCGAGCCCTTACAGAGCTGTCTCTCACAACTTTTGAAAACATTACTACTCACTATGCTTTAAAAAAATGTTGTTTGCCTATCTGAACAGGATAAAGTTCTCCTCTACAATGCGTACTGTGTTTACCTGTTGCATGTAGAACTTTAATGCATGTTAATGGAAGATTCACCCAGTGAATTCATGCAGAATGTGTCTCTTTACCCCCTGTTCTGTAAGACCATCAGATCTCACAAGCTAAGCAGGTTCAAACTGGGTCAATAATTGCATGTGAGATTTCTCCATTCCTAACCAAAATGATCTTTAAATCCTGCAAATCAGTAGTTCTGATGTTTCAGTAGATGACATTCCTCTCTCTGAGTAATCATTAACCAGACCCCAGAGTGGAATTAAGCTGAAGATTAGATATATTGGCTGTCATAAATATGAATTCTGAGCCATTTATGAGTGTATTGAAAGTCTATTCGTGTGTCCTGTTTAAACTGTTTCTCATTTAGAGCCTGACCTTTCTATGACCTGACCTTCCCATTTGCTTCCCCCTTCAGCTCTGCACAGCCAACTAGGCAGGAATTTCTCCTCTTCTGTGAGGAATATACCAGAAAGTGTGTTTCTGTAAACTGAATTTGGTGTATGTCTGTTTCTCTGACTCAACAGTGCTCATTTAAAGAGCCAGTTAGGCTTTTTGCATAAGAGTAGTGTCCTGGTGAAATTCCACTTAGGTTATTTATAAATAACCCCTTCCGTTGGGATTAGGTAAAGTGTCCTTAACTTCCTGACCTAAAAAAGCTGCTGTGTTCGATCCAGAAACAACTGTGTTTCAGTAGTGGGGGAAGCTGACACTTGCCTACCTCCATAAGGATGTTCTAACTGACTTAATGTTTTGTAAAGTGGCTTGAGATTCTTGGATGAATAGTACTGTAAAAGAGTGTTTCAATATCGCAGTGATGGATGCTCTAGGAATACAAAGTAGCATTGCTTCCAGCTCTCCTTTACTGGATAGATCAATATTAGCATGTTATGAGGCTTTTAAATTGGGGATAGGAGAGTGTGCATAAGTGAAAGAATTCTAAGAACTACCCATGCCTTTAGAAACAAAAAGCAGAATTGGGCACTGCAGTTCTCAGTTACATCAGACAGTAAACCTGCTTATAAACAAGAGCAGAACTGAAAAAAAAAATGCTCACTATGTGTGAGCCTGTGAAATTCAGTCAGAGAAGCTGTTTTCTAGACTCTTTTTTTTTTTTTTTTTCCCCTGCACTGCCTTATTTTTAAGTCTTTCAAAACTGGTTTCACAATAAATCATCCAAGCTTCTTTTCTAACTTGGTGAGTGGAATAAGATACAAACTAGATACCAGAGATGAACCTTTTCATCTATCTGTACCTCTCCCACACTGTCTATTTTATAGTTAGATTGTAAACCCTCTGGGTTAGGAATTTCTACAACTGTGTGTACAGGGCCTAGTACAATGGGGCCCCAAGGTGCTACTGTAATTCAAATACATAAGGATAAGATGATAAATGCAAGAAAGAGATTCTTTCTCTGGAAAAACAACCCTTTCATTCCCAAACAGAACTGTTCTGTAATAAAGGAGTGGCAGAACCACACCGTAATAGCAGGAAAGGCAAATCAAAGTATTTTGTTATCCTATTCTGACTCATGAAGGCAGCACAAGACTCTAGGCCCACACCTCATTCTTATGGATGTGGAAATAAGAGGGTAGTCCTATAGAGCAGCCTAGGATCATTTTGTAATTGGGTCCATTCAAACCAAATGTTACGTGTCCATTTGGTGGCATCGAAATGGATGTGAATCTGGATTATACTGTTCAGCTAGTACATGGAACTGTGTAAAATACCTTATTAAATAAACCTCAGCCATACCTGGCAGAGCATTAAAGGCCTGCATAAGCAAGTTCTGTGGCCAGTCCATATTTGGTACTGAAGAAAATGACGACAAAAAAAGGGAAGTAATGAGAAGGAAAAGTAAGGATTTTTTGTTTGTTTTAATCTCTGAATATGGCATTGGTGAGACTGATACTGGAATGCTGTGTCTAGTTCTGGGATCCACATTTTGAAAACTATATATTGAGAAATTGGAGAGGGTACAAAGAGCCAAAAAAAATTATTTGAGGGCTAAAAAAAATAGGTTGGAGTGAGAGATTTAAAGAGCTTCATCTGTACAGTTGATCAGAAAGAGGATCAAGAAGTGACTTGTTTAAAGTGTGTAAATATCTTCGTGCGGAGAAAATACTGGGTTATAAAGAGCTCTCTTTAATCTCACAGATATAACAAGAACCAATGGCTGAGAGTTAAAAACTGAGCAATTCAAATTTTAAGTAAGGTACAAATTTTTAACAGTGAGGGTGACTAACCATTGGAACAAAACACCAGTGGAGGTGGTGGGTCTTCCATCTCTTGGTATTGTCAGATTTAAGGCTGGATGCCTTTCTGGACAACATGTGTTGGCCAGACTGAAGTTATTTAGCTCAATACAGGGGGAACTGGATGAAATTTATGGCCACGGTTATGCAGGCAGCCAAAATAAATGATCTAATGGTGCTTTTGGCCTTAGAATCTATGAACTTCATCCATGTTGTTGCTGCACTCAAGCATACAAAAATAACAATTAAATAAAAACCAACAAAACAAACCACTGGGGGTGGGGGCGGGAAGAGTCTTTTGGATTTTATTTTTTTGGTTTTTTTTTTTTCCTTCTAGCTTTTCAGTTTCTACGGGGCACTTGCTTCATACTTTTCTCTGTAGTCGTGATAGCTAGAAACTTCAATTTTTTTTTTTTAAATCTGAGGTTCATATGGGGTTTAAAAAACATACCTACCCAATATCACAAGACTTGTGATTCAAATAATGAGACTGGCAACATTTCAGCCAGTTCATGGGAAGTGCCACAATTACATTACACTGTTCAGTGGGAGGGGGGAAGGAGGCTTCAGGAAAATAAAGGGGGAGAGGTAAACATTGTGTCTGCTCAGGTGCCTGTAAACTCCAGAAACTTTGAAAAAACAAGGCCAGGCAGACAGAATGAGTCACCACCAGAGCTCTCCAAACCATCCTCAATAAAACCCCTTCCTGTTTCCTCCAAGATACTTAAATTCCAGCACAGCCCAGAAAATAATTTGCTGGTTCCAATTGCAGCTTCCTCCAGGTATTCCTGAGCATGAGGAAAGGCAAATAAATACACATTAAAAAGCTGCCTTTGCAGAAACTTTCATCTAAAAGGAGGTCCTGTAAGGCAATGAGCTGTCCTCATGCGGACGAGCTGGTGAGTCGCTGTTCAGAGTCCATCTGCAATGGTCAAAGAGTGACATAGTACTGAAAAGGGAAGTAGTCTGTAAACAATAATCCTAAACCACAAATTGAGACTTAAAATTTGCAGCTAAACAGTGTACTCAACTAATTACTGATTCTTTCCTACTTTACTTACTTGGCTTCAGTCGCCTTCCTTGCGATCTGCAGTAGTGATGTTTCTGATGCCTAAGGCAATTTGGGGAATGCATCTTCTCTGTTTCCAAATTCCCCTGTCACCTTGGGGTGCACTCCTTTCTTAGGGTTATGTTCTGGGGTCTCTAAACTTATCAGCGTGCTGGTTGTCCTTTGTGTTTCTAGATGGCGTTCTATTTCTTCCTTCTGCAAGTCCCTGCCTCCCAATGGAGCTACCCTGCAGGGCTTCATTCAACAGGGCTGGGTTCCTCCCACCCCAGAATCGGTCTCTGTCACGCTCTCAGAGCATGTCTGAGCAGGCAGGGTCAGTCAGCACTTCCAAGCTGATACCCCCATATGCCACAGACTCAGCGCGCACGCGCACACACACACCCCAGTCTTACGTCATACTTGTCCTAGTAGTAACTCCTTTTGATAAGCAGACCTCATAGGGCTTTTGGGTGTTACAGGGCTCTTTGGCTTATGTACGAGTAATGTTGCTGCAGAGCAAATAGGGAAGCCGAGAACATGAAAGAAAAAACAGTTCGGGGAGAGTCTGGCAACCAGGCTGACCATAAAAGTTATTTACTGCCGGGTATATAACACTTACGATACTAGTAGTAATGGCTGTACAAGGAGAGACAAACAAACCGAACAGTTACAATAGTACAAGGTTTCAGTTGGGGTACTGGGGAAATCTAGCAGAAGTTTGATTACAAAAGTCAGGTTTAGACGGTTATACCTGGAGAAAGAGCAGGAGATCAAATTGGGTGTGAGGGGAAAGCGTGGGCTTAACCAAAGAGCGAGGTAGAGATAGAAAGAGAAAATTCCTGTCTAACCACTAAGCGGAGCTTGAACTGGTCATGGTTCCCAGGGAGACAGGCTGCTCAGCTTTGGGTCCGGAGTGGTTGAGACAGTGAAGGTATTTCAATCAGAAAAAGGTGAAGGATCCAAATGCTGCACCCGTTCCACTGGGAAAAGCACCAGAACAGAAACTTGAGCTTGAGTAGGGGTTTTTATAGGGAAACAACAATTGTTCAAGGAGAACACTAGACTTGTTTGAGTAAATGATGACTCAAAGGAGCATGGCACAGCTGTTTTGTTTAGGCTAGACACTAGGAACAAATCATTCCTGGCTATCAGGGATGTTACTTTTAGGGAGCTTACACTGCAATCAGGCAGATCTAGTATTTTGGATACCAGTAAAGGATTCATTACTAGAATTGGTCTGATACCTGCCGAGCTGGGTGTGTTCAGGCATGGGTTGATGAGCATCTGGAGCAGAGATCCCCCATCATGCAGTGCTCCCCTGCTTCTCTGGTCCCAGAGTTCAGTGCAGTCCCTGCCTTGGAACTTCTGGAGATGCCTCCCTGTCCCATCTTCAATGCAAATGAGACTAGGGGAGTTGCTTTAATCGTGTCACCATTGTCCAGAGGGGTTGAGGTATGCCTCCCATTGCATTTTCATTCTTTTTTGTAGATCTGTCTTCTGATCAGCTCTGGTTCAGGCAGAGGAGGAGGGGTGGGGGTGGAGGTGGAGGTAAATCGTTCATGAGTCAGACAGGTTGGATACTGCACCAGGGTTCCCCAGGAACACAGAGCTGGCAAGTAACCGCTATCTTTGAGGGCTTGGCTTCACTGTAGAATTAATCATAGAAGATTAGGGTTGGAAAGGACCTCGGGAGGTCATCTAGTCTAACCCCTTGTCAAAGCAGGACCAACCCCAACTAAATCATCCCAGCCAGGGCTTTGTTAAGCTGAGTTATAACTGCCCCTAAATTAAGTCCCATCCACAGACAATGCTTAAGTGCCATGGTGTGTTTAACTCGGGTAGGCTGGTCAATTGTGGGAGAGGTATAAGCCACTGCATGAGTGAGAGCAACAGCCAGCTGTTTACGTAGCTACTCTGTAGAGTGGGGTATAGGTGATCTCTGCTAGTCCTCCAGTACTTTTCCATGTTTTCTCCTATATGCCCAGACAGGACAGACAAGTTCTCCCACAAGTCACTGGGAAAGAATTAATAGAGCAGTACAAAAATCCACGGGACGTGCCTCCCAAAGTCCTAGCACCACATACAAGTAAGTACAGCACCGGTGTAGACTCCCTTACTATGTTTTTGCAGCGTGGCTGGTTTGACTCAAGTGAGTCAGGCTTAAAAGGAGTAACTCAAGTGTAGAATACATCCGGTTAACTCTGCAGTGGAGACCTACCCTGGGTTGTGTCAGGAAGAATTATTCCTCCAGGTTGGATTGTCAGAACTTGCGGGTTTTTTGCCTTCCTCTGCAGTGAGAGTCGCTTGCCGGTTTGAACTAGAGTAAATGGTGACTGATGAACTTTGCATCTTTAAATCAAGATATGAGCACTGCAGTAACTCAGCCGGAGTTCACCTGTTACAGGGTGGGTGAGGTTCTGTGACTTATGATTGTGCAGGAGTCCAGACCAGACAGTCGTGATTTCTTTTTGGTCTTAGTCTGACTCCAGGAGACCGAGTGCTGGTGTTAGGCCAGATCTAAAATAAGATGCTGCTTCCCTTGCAATCCTTTCCACGACCCCTAAATCTCTCCTGTCTCTGACCTTGCGAGATGACACTAATGCTGAAGAATCTCAACTCGCACAACTTCCTTTATGCTAAGAGGGCCTGTCATAAATAGTCTTGTTAATTTCAGAGGGGCTGAACGGCCCAATTCTTTTGCACCTTGGGTTCTTCCAGGATGAAAGTTGTTAGACACATAAGATCTTGTTTCAGGAATCTGCAAAGGTGAAGTCTTAAGACTCTTCTCCCCTGGGTGGGGGAAGCTATTCTATACCATCCAAATTTGAGAGATGTAAAACAAAGGCCCCGGCCACCTCATGTTAATGGACTTACCATGTGCTCTTCTTTTTGTTCTGCTGACAGAAGGGTTATTTATAATCTATTATTTTGTAACTATTTTTCTCCCTGGAAGAGAACACTTCCCCCATCTTGTCAAATCATGGGGAACTGTCTTGTCTCCCATTTTAACCATATCTCATTGAGAGTGACTGGAGCAGAAACCAGGACGTATCCTCCCAACTGAGGATCAGACTTCCCAAGGACCCTGTCAGTATTGCCCTGGCTCGCCTCCAAAGAAATGGGATTTCAAAGTATACACACAATCTTAGCCTGGGAACCCTGGGACTAGGAGGATGCATGTGCAAAGCCATCTAATGCTGTTCTGTGATATGGGTTTGGCAGTAGGGGAATTCTTTCCCTGCGTCTCTACGAAATAACCATTCAATTAAGGGCCCAGTGGTTCCCCCTTCCCTCCCTTCTATTTGACTCTCTGGTAGCTCTGACAACTTGGCAATAACCACCTTTAGTGTCTGCCTGAATCGGAGCCTTTTAGTTGCTCGGATATCCTAACGCCTAGACCTACACACCTTGCATTGCAGGCTTGTGGAGAGTCTTCTGGCTCATCAGTAAAAGGGGATTATGATAAATTGTCGCTGTCGCTCCCTCTTCAGTTGTCCTCTTCAGAACTTGTGCCTGGTTCCCATTTACTAGCAATGGGAAGGAGCTTTAAAAGGGTCAGACGTGAGCCCTAGTGCTCCCCTGCTGGCACAAAGACTCTTTGGGGGTAGGAAGAGAGTAAGTGGGTGGGGGAGGTGCAGGGAAGGGATGTGGCTGGAGAACACTGGCCTACAGCTGCACCTTGCTTCCTGGAAGCCTTCAGAAGCAACATGGAAATTAAAGGCGCTCAGAGGCTGCTCTTGCGTACGCTGGGGGCTGGGCAGGACCCGGAACCACTCCCCGGACACAGGAGTTACAAAGGGAGTTTAAAACCACTTCTGCAAGCCTGCCCCAAGCACAGGAATGGGATAATTGAGAGCCAGGACCCTTTTGTCTACCCCTTTCCTTTCCTGTCTTCAGATTCCCTCACAACAGTTAGATTTCTTTCCTTCATTTCTGCTTCTTAGATGTATTTGCAGTTCTCGCCGCCTCCTCTCCACCTGGTTTCATTGCTCCTTATCTAGCACTGTCTTTCTGCCTCTTCCCTGTTGGATTTTCAGATCCATTTCCATTGTAAATTCAGTGGCTCCTGTCTTTTTAAGAGCGATCCGTGGAGTCCATTTCCAAACAGCTCAGCAAGTGCCCTAAAGTCCATGGTGCAACACTTGTAGACTCTGTATTTAATGTGGGTAGCAGCTACTTGGTGTAGATGGAGACTAGTGTCCTCTCTTCTCTTATGCCAGCTGCCTCATCTCTGCCCAGCAAATAGATAGGGGGGAGACTGAGATTTGTTCAAGACATTGGCAGATGCATAAATCTAAAACAGAAATATGTGGAGATCAGATGCATGTGTTTCTTATCCCATTAAGCATGGGCGGCTGGTGAACCCCCATTAGGGGAGGCTAGGCCATGGCCATGGCCCTGCCCCTTCTGCCTGGGGCTATGCCACCTACCACAGCTGGTGCAGTGAAGGAACCTCTTCCAGCTGGCCTGAGCCACTGGCCCCCCAGCTCCAGGCAACTTGGGCCCTGGGCAGGTGTGGCCCCAGCTACCCCAAATCCCAGCTGGATCGCACATGGCCCCAGTGCCGGGCAGCCCCAGAGCACCAGCTGTGCATGGCCCCACCTGCCCCAAGTTCTGGCTGGGCAGTGGATGGCCCCAGCACTGCGTGACCCCTGCCACCCTGAATTCTGGCTGGCCTCATATGGCCCCAATACCAGGCCCCAGCTGGGCTGCCCCGGAGTGCCAGCCACCTGGAGTTCTGGCCAGGTGGCGTGAGCGGTGGGTGGAACCACACAGCTGCCCCAAGTCCCAGTTGCACATGGCCCCAGTGCCAGGTGGCCCCTGCCACCGCAGATCCCATCCCCACCCACTTCGGGGAAGGCTGGATTGCATTGCTATTGCAGTGCCTGGCAGACACAGCAGGAGGGGTGGCGCCCCAGGGCAGAGCATCTGGCTGTTTTGGGAAAGCTAAGTCTTCCCCAGCCTATTATACTGACCACCGATGCCAATGAGTCGTTTCACTGTGAGGACTCTCTCTCTCTCTCTCCAAGGCAATAATGGGCAGCAGTGCAATGCTTCAAGTTCCTTAGGACTCTGACAATATCCTGGGTTGCATGGTACATAGCTTGTATTTTTGCCTGGGCTGAGGGAGCAGTGACTGTTTCAAGGTCTAATAGTTTGTAAGTTACTAGGTGCAGAGGCTGTGTTATAGGCCATTTGAAAGCTGGGCTTCATGGCTTTCCATGGACATTTTGTACACAAGAGAAGCGCCAATGAGCATCAGCCACCAAAGTGATATGGAGGAAGATGAGGCAAGACAAAGGAAGCTTGTCGAACTTCAATGGACAATTGCAGGAGCTCCTGAATGTGGGAAATTGGAAATGGTTCGCGTGTCAGTAGCAGCGTGGACTCCAAACGATATCAGACGTTTGAGAGAGCCCATTATAGAAGAGCTATTAGTTAGTATATTAACTCTTCTTTGCTACATGTTAGTTAAAGGTCAGTGATGATAAAGTATTGGAAAAATAATGTAGCAGATTAGGTGACAAGCTTGCTTTCAGACCTCCTGGTTTATGACTTTGCTGGGCAGACCAGCACACTGACAGACTAATGCAAACACTTTCCGGCCCTCTTCTAAGCATCTTAATGTTACTCCAGCAGTACCTGCACCCAGCAGGAATGTGGCATCTGCCATTAGCGAGTGGAAAGATGAAGCTGGTCTTTCTCCCTAGTGTATAGAAAGGGTTAATGTTGGCCTGAACTAGCAACGAAGCAGGTCTGTTGTGGCCTCTGTCTATAGCGTAGGATTCTGACCTGCCATCCAGCCACCGAATTCCATCCCCACCCAGAAAGGTGCCTGGATCTGTTCCTAGTGGAGGTGCTGAAGATTTAGAATTTCGCTGCTGTAAATCAACATCGCTCCACTGCCTTCAGTAGAGCTGTGCTGCTTTACACGAATGGATATCTGGCCCTGAACATGCAATATAGCATCTCTTTTAAAAGAAAAACAACAACAAAGAAACTCAGACTGTACTGAGCTGAAGTCAACAATTTTCCCAAAGACCACAACTGACTGAAAAAGAATGTCAGTTTGATTTCAAATGCCAACACCAGAACAGGACATCCTAATCACATATTTCTCTGCTAAAGAGAGAGGCACATAATAGAGTGGCTTGTTTCCAAAGGGTAAGGGTTTCAAAAGACCCTAAGGAAGTTAGGTACCCCACTCCCATTGATTTTCCTTGGGCATTGGCATTTTGGGTCACTTTTTTCAAAGGTGCTCTATAGATGTCTGTAAATTGATTGTGTGATTTATTTGCTCCTTTATCTTTCTGGGTACTGAAGTTAAACAGACTGGTAATTCCCCGAGTTGTCCGTATTTGCCTTATATGAACATCCAATGCAGGATTTAGACATTCTTTTGGGAACACAGTAGCACTAATATTGAATAAACAGGAAGGAATAGTGAAAGGCCAACACATAGTAGTTGAGAGAGGACTAACTTGAATTTGTTTAGTCACTTCTGTTCTATGAACTTGTCCCCCTCCCTGGCCCCTGCTGAGAAGTAGCAGAAGTCTGAGGCCTTGCGGATCAGCTTCCCAGGGGAGGTGAAATCTGTGAGATAAGACCAGAGTATAGTCTATGTATCACATTTTTGTGCAATTCACACTATGTACATCAGTCCTTGAACAGAGGTGGTCACAAACAGCATGAGACCAATCCCCTCTTTCAGGGAACTCGTCCTCAAAGCCAGTACCCAGCTCCTAGGGAACATCTTTTCCTCAAGGTTGGACTTCAGTTAGGGGGATGAAGACAGGGAGCAAACACTTTTGCTGCTTGCCTACAGCACCCACATGGGAAACCACAACAGTAAACTAACAACAATGCAGTGATTTACCAATCTAAAAATGTGCTTGCATGCTAAGAACTTGTCAGACTATCTGTGTAACAGCACCATTGTGTGACCGCAGCCATAACAATGCCTGTGCAAGCAAGAGGCTCACGTCATGAACTTCCCCTCCTGTGCGCCAGCTGAATACCCTAGCAGAGTAACTGGGACTGTTAGACATTTTCACAAGTGGCCTCCTGCAGGGCAATTGTTCAGTCATGTGCTTTCATTTGTTTCTCTGGGTTTACAGAGGCCAGGAGGGAAATGAGCACAGTGCAAAGAACAGGAAATGGAGTTCTTAAGCCAAAATGGACTGCAGCATGATAAACAACAATGTAGGGGGAGCTGAAAGACAGCAGGCAGTGTGTGTCTAGCTGCAACCATTCTGCAGCTATGCACACTATATTATCTAGTATTCTCTGATCCAGACATTCAAAAATCATGAGACTTAAAATGAACCCCATGTGTTAGTTTTTAATTTGCCTTCCTGGCTGGGGCGGTTAGAATTCACGTTTTGAAACCTTTCCTCACCAACATGATATTTAAAAGCTATCTCTTCCCCCCCCACACACACACAAAAAGGCGGTGTTTCTTGCATCACCTGGTGAATCGAGAAACTGGAAGTTTAAGAAACCCTAAAATATCATGAGGCTGGCACTAAAATCATAAGAGTTGGCAACACTGATTATGCTTTGTAGTTGGGGAGGGGCCTCTCCCTGGCTCTAGGCTGAGGGAAGCCAGCAGAGTGGAGGTAAACGTGGATGTACTGAAATTTGCACATAGGATATGCTTTGGATCAGTGTTTCTCAACCTTTTAAGTAGCAAGTACCCCCTAAGTTCTTAAACTTTAAGTACCCCAACACTCAATATTCCATGGGATTTTAGATTTACAGACTAATGTGAGCCCTATGTTGGAAGAAGGGCTGAGTATATAAGGCTGTGATATATCAGATCTAGTGTGGTAGGGTTACCACCTTTACACCAGGGGGGCACAACTCAAGAATGTACCTGGGCTAGAGGTGATGTTGGCCAAAGCTAGGAGGCTTTGAGCAGCATGCCAATGCTGGGGAATATAAAGCGCTGTGCCAAATTTTTTGCCATAGATTTGAGAGGAGAAAGGGGTGAGAGAGAGACAGGGAAGGAGGGTAAGGAGTAAAATCTGGAGGCTGTCATAGTCATCAACTTCACAGCTCAGCTAGAGTTTTCTGGGCTTTGAGCCAGGGAGGGGGCTGCCATCTGGGCAAATGGCAGGTAGCTGCCGCCTGACTGCCAGCCTGGGAGGTGGACGATCGCCGCCCAATCTAAGCTGAGGCAGAGGAGGCTTTTGGGCCGGCTGGGACCCAGGGATGCAGGCAGGCACCTGCTGTCTGTCTTCAAGCTGGGGCACTGGAGGCTGTCCCTTGGCTTGGAGCCGGGGCATGGGTGGCTGCCACCCAGCTGCAAGCCCAACTCATGAGACAGAGGAGGCTGCCACTGGGCTCCCACTTGGGAACTGGGACCCAGTGGGAAGCAGAGGGCTGCTGCCCACCTCCGTCAGAAGCGGCAGCTACTGCCTGCCTCCCAGCTGGGAGCTGTGACTGGACGGGAAGTGGGCAGCTGCCTCCTGGCTTCCCTAGAAGTTGGCAGCTGCCACCTGCCTCCCTTTCGCTTTGTTTTTCCCCGTGTACCCCCTGCCTGTGTCTTGCGTCCCCCTGGGGGTACACATACCAGAGGGTGAGAAACTGTTTTGGATAACTGAAATCAGCTTCCCACGTGAATCTGGTATCTCCTCTCTCCCATCTCCAAGCCACCTGTGCCTGGAATTGTTGCTCTCTTTGACACAGATGGACACTCTCACCTCCTTCACAATATTTCTGAAAACTCACCTGTTCCAAGGAGCGTCCCCTCAACAATGACCGTATTCCACTTCGCTGGTTCACTGTACTGTGACTAGTTTTGCCTTTGGGTTGTAAGATCTTTGCATCAGGAACTCTGCTTAGCCTATGAATATAGGCTGTAGGACTGGAATGGACTTCCTGGGTCATTAAGTCCAGTTCCCTGCTATCGCAGGCAACCCTATCTTTTAATCCTGTTTTAATAAACTTTCAAGCTTTATCTCAAAAGTAGGTAGGTTGCTTGCCTGCCCCTCCCCCACTACTTCCATTGGAATGCTATCCCAGAAATGTTACCTACTGGAAAGCACCATGTGCATTTGCACCAAAGTAGAAACAATAACATTGGAAAAGTTTCTGGCAAAAATTATCTCCTTTTTTGAATGATTTTCCAGGGACTGGGTTAGGATGGCCAAATCCAGTTAAAGTCAACATAAAATAATGGGAGAGAGGGAGCATGGTGTGCTGGCTACTGTCCTCTGAGACAGCTTCTTCCAGATCTATAAACTTGCTTGGACAAGTCACTCAACCCCTCTTTGCTCTGTAAAAACAATACTTCCCTGGCTTATGGGCACTGTGAGGCATAAGTCATTGAAGAGTGCAAAGTGCTTTGTTGAAAGGCTCTATAGCAATGCCAAGTGTTGTTCAGAATTAACAAAAATGATATGTTGCCCGAGCCAGTAAGACTAACCAGGAATATGTCTTTGTAGGGGCACGATGACCAGTGATGCCACCATGGAAGAGATCTCTCTAGAGGATGAGGACAGGGATGCCGTGGAATACAAAGTTCTGATGGCCTATGCCCAACGACGCTTCTCTGTTAGTAAATACAATGAACTTCTGGAAAGGAAGGCGAAGACAGGGAAAGTATCATCTACAGACAGGGGGGGAGGGGAAGAGATCCCTCAAGCTGGGAAGGGTGAGAGACACCAAGATAAAGGGCCCACTGCCCAACGTAAAAAGCAAAGGAAGAAAAGGTTCACCTGGAGATGCCTGTTGCCTTCCTCCTGTACCAGAGGAGAGGCAGAGGAGCACCCACAGAAGCTATCCACAAACCAAGACACTGTGAATGGGTATGGCTTAAGGACGTCCGAACCCATTGAGACAGTAGACACCTCTGGAGAAGAAGGTGGGCACCTGAGTAGCTTCTCTTTCTGTTTCCAATCCTTTCTTTATGCTGGGTTCTATTTCTCTCCTAAATAGCTTACTGATAGCTGATAATGCAGCTTTTCTCCTTTTATTTGTAAATATTCTTTCATGCTGGCTTTGTTTCCAACTAGAGAATAAAACAGCTTTGCTCCCTACACAAAAACAGAGCACATTCATGTTTCTAATACACCTTTTATTCTAATACACACTCTGAGCCTATATACTGGCCATGTCTCTCCTGCCATAATTGTAGAATTGCACAGATTTGCTTTTCCAAGCACTAGCTTATTGTTCCTTGGGCTTGGCTAGAGAATGCAATTAAGAGCAGCTTAAAAAAAAAAAAAGTGGACCAGATTGCAGTTTCCTATGGTAAAATCAGCAGAGAGAGGGCTGAAAGGAAATCCATCCAAGGGTCTATTCAAGCAGTTTCCCTGTGTCCTATCACAAGGAGAGGATTCTCCCCCATCCCCACCAAGGCATGAGATACACAGCCTGTGGGGATCAGCAGGAACCAGGATTATCCACACAGTGGCCCTGTCTGTGTGTCTCTCTCTCTGCTGGCTCTGCACCCCCAGTGTTCCCTGCTCAGTGGCATCATAGCACAAATGCAAGCACCAGGATCCCCACCCCTACAGAGAGCTCTCCATGGGGTCTTGAGAAGAGGGAACAGTGGCACAGAAGTGGCTGGGATTACCTTTCTTTGTGTGGGAGGCAGGAATGCTGCATGTGGACGGTGCCTTTCTTCAGGCTCAGATCCAGGGGACCACTATCAGCGATTTATTGTACACCTAGTATCCTAAAGCCATCCCTTAGATAAGGTGCTTTGTCATGGCTGATGAGACTGCACTGGGTCTCCATGGGCAACTAGCTCGTGCCCTAGAGCACCAGGATCACAATAGCGTGGTAGGATGACCTGGTTTACCAGGTGCATTCATGTTTTGCAAAGTGACACCCTGAGCAGAACACGGAGAAGATGGGTTTTCTGTTTTTGTTTTGGGGGCGTTCCCAGCTTCAGTATAATTCGCTGAGCTACCTCCTGCGGTAGTAGTCAGTCATTGCCTTCTCCCCTTTTTTATATGTACAGGGACATCTACAATAACCCACCTCTCACATCTCCAATCCAGTCACCCCTACCTGCTTCTAACTCCTCCCAAGCATCTAGGACAAGCCACCTGACCCGTCATCCCTCCCAGCTGTTAGATCAGCTTCCATCTCTCCATACAAGATCTATGCCTTCAAGGCCATTTGCCCACCTCCAGATGCGACAACCCACTGCATATTTCTTTTTTTCCCTCATTTCCCTCCCCAGACGTCATTAAGAAGGTTGGACATTCCTTTCAATGTACCACAAATCAGCCAGCAGGTGGCAGTACGAGCTCAACTAAAAATGTTGTTTCCCATCAGTACTGTTTAGCGTTAGGTGGCATGGCACGGCTGAGCACTCGGCAGCTCCCAGACAAGGTCTGCAAACTAATATGACAGGAGCCCCACTTGGAGCTGGATCACCCAAGAGGCTGGTTTTCTTCTTGTATTAACCCAACCCCTCCCAAACTAACACGTGACTTGCACACACCTGCCGTGGGCTGGGCGGCTGCTGAGCTGTTCTGGCTGCCTGTTGGCAGCTCCAGAGTTGTCAGGTCCCCGAGACTGAGTGCAAGAAAGAGCAGCTTCCAGTTCAGAGCAGCCCAACCACAACACTCCTGCTCGCTTGGTCAGTCTGAGACCCCCATTTGGCTCATCCGATGTTTGTGGATCACGAAGGTCCTGGATGCAGCCTTCACTGCAGCAGTGTAGCATATAGAAGAGCTTTGTTACTGGTAATGTCCACTCCAACATCTTGCCATACACGACCAGGCGGGCGTTGGGCTCTGGAGTGAAACTCACCTTCTCCAGTGGTAAGGACCAGACTGGGGGAGAGGGAGAGACTTTTGTTAAAACCTAGCACCACAGTGTTTTGTACACTGGACAATACCCTAGTACAACTAGCTCTAAAACCTGCTATCCTAAAGAGCAAAGCAGTCCCGCCTTCTCATGTGCAATGCTCTCCAGAGCTACAAAGGTGCACAGTAGCCAGTGAACATCACACACTATCTGCTGTGTGACCCCTAATGGTACTCAGATAATGGGAGTAGTTTGTGATGCATCATGGGTGTCTGGCATGCTGCATTTGGAGTATTGTGTCCAGTTTTGGGCCCCCCACTACAAAAAGGATGTGGACAAGTTGGTGAGAGTCCAGTGGACAGCAACAAAAATGATTAGGGGGCTGGAGCACAAGACTTATGAGGAGAGGCTGAGGGAACTAGGCTTGTTTAGTCTGCAGAAGAGAAGAATGAGGGGGGAATTTGATAGCAGCTCTTAACTACTTGAAGGGGGGTTTCAGGGAGGATGGAGCTAGGCGGTTCTTAATGGCATTAGATGACAGAACAAGGAGCAACAGTCCCAAGTTGCAGTGGGGGAGGTCTAGGTTGGATATAAGGAAAAAGTTTTTCACTAGAAGGGTGGTGAAGCACTGGAATGGGTTACCTAGGGAGGTGGTGGAACCTCCATCTTTAGAGGTTTTTAAGCTGCGGCTTGACAAAGCCCTGGCTGGGATGATTTAGCTGAGGTTAGTCCTGCTTTGAGCAGGGGGTTGGAAAGGATCTCAGGAGGCCATCTCATCCAACTCTAATCTTCTGTGATTCTATAATTACAGCCACCAGAGTTTGAATAGCAGCAAGACTCCATGACGGGGAAACGTGCCTCTGGATCTTGCTCTGCTCCTCGACCTCAGGGCACTGTGAGTGCCAATGAGTTGAGCCTAGAATTATTTGCTCAAGAGACTAACCAGCAGGATTTCAATTTTCCAGGTGAGGCAAAGCATTACCTCCATGTTGCAGAAAGATTTGCCAAGATAGTGAGAGCCAGATTGCAACCAGCTCCCCAGAAGGTGTCTTTCAGAACGCTAATACACACTCCAAGTCTAGAGGACGATGGCGGGGAGCTCAAATTCCATCAGCAGGCGGAAGGTGAAAAAGGTAAGACTGAATAGTAGTTCCACTGTGGTACCTGATACCGTGCTTAGAGCTACAGTCTGGATGCTGTCTGACTGTAACGGGGGTAGGCTTGTACTGAAGAAATGAGCCCCTTTTCTTGTTGTTCATGTGCCCCTCTCACCACTGTTGTGGTTAATGTTTGTATTACAAGTAGCCCTTAGAGGTGCCAGTTGAAATTAGGGCCCCACTGTGCTAGCTACTGCACAAGCACCTGGTAGCGCACAGTAGGCCCTGATCTCAGCTGAGGCCTCTGGGTGCTACTGTAATACAGATAATTCATAATGCTCTTGAGAATCTTGAAGCCTAAATGAACATGACAGAGGAAGCCTGGGTGGGGAAGCAGAGTCACAGGTAGGTGAAGCGACTTGCCCCGGGTCACGCTGCAGGCCAAAGGCAGAGCCAGAATAAAACCTAGTCGTCTGATGCCACACCCAGTGCTTTATCCACTGGGCCAAGCTGCCTTTGAGTGTTGCTGTCTCCTCCTGCAAGGCGGCTGCACTGACTGCATGGTCCATTAGCTACTCTATAAATGGAGATCATTTGTTTTCATGGTCTCAGTTCGGTGTGATGTGTTTATGGCACACTCTTCATTCACAGGAGGGCTGGCAGTCCTGTTAGAATGGAATCCTAGAGGATTAGGGTTGGAAGGGACCTCAGGAGGGCATCTAGTCCAACCCCCTGCTCAAAGCAGGCCCAACTAAATCATCTCAGCCAGGGATTTAAGCTAAGCCTTAAAAACCTCTAAGCATGGCACTTTCCTTGCTCTGGATGTTTGGCAAAGCAGACTCTCCATAGCTTGCCAGAGCTGCGACTAGCAGGTGTTGCTCCTGAATAGGGGATGGAGCCTTAGACTCCCGCTAGCCAATTCAAGCTCTTGCCTTCAGTATCAGACGGGATTAAAACTCAGCCCCCCTCTTTGACTGGAGCAAAGCTCTATACAGCATAATAAATGGCTGGAATTCTTAATGGACAAAGAACATCTTCGATTCCATCCTATGCTGTAAACATCTGCCTAAAACACAGCGGTATGCAGGCCTGTCATTGTATAACTTTGGCTGGTTCAAGCCACAAAATGGGAGTTATTTTTCTGTAAAGCTGATCATTCTCCATGTGATATGGACAATGAGCTTGTTTCTTTAAGCATACCACCTGGATCTTGCTAAAAAAGTAATTGTGGGTTTTTTTTCCCCCTCCAGATGAAGAAGAGAAGATAATAGAAAAAATAGTTGCACTGTTAAGACAATCAGGGGATAAACTGGAAGAAAAGGTAATATACATATGTGTATATATAGGTTTTAGTGGCCAGACAGCTAGGGGTATATTTCATTATACACTTGCTGGTAGCAAATGCTATGATTAAGGTTGCAAAACCATTTCTATTTTGATCCCTTATTTTCACACATTTCAGAACTTTCTGAAACTTTTTTATTAGTAATTTTGGAGTGATTTTTTTTCTATGCAAGGCCTCAGATCTTAAGCTTTGGGCATTAAGCGTTAAGATTTTCAAAGGCACAAAAGAAATTAGCTGCCCAGTTCCTATTAGATTCCCAACTCCCATTGAAATTCAACTGCCTTTTGAAAATCTCGCATTAAGCATGGCACATGAGTAGGTTAAATGCTCTCTCTGCACCCTTTATAGGAGTGGAAATCTTTTGAATTAAGAGTTAATATTTGAAAATTCTACCCTGGGCATGTATAAATAGCCCCCTGCATGAATTCATTAGTTGGAGCCGAGGCTGGGATTTTCAGCACTGAAAGCACAGATCTCTACCACTTTAGCTGGTAGTGGTAGTAGACTCTTATCCTCTACATTGACCAACCACTAGAAGGACATGCTAGATCCTGGACCAGTAGATTTCACAAACACAGTCAGACATGTCACTGAGAGTATAATCCTGCACGCACTTTCCTCATGCAAGTAGTCTCCACTGGAGTCAATGGGATTGTTGGTGTGAGTAAAGTAACTCCTGTGTGTAAATTTGATAACTCCCATGGGTAAGATTGCAGGATCAGATCCTAAGCATGAAAGTGCAGACCTCCAGAGAGATGCACTCTTAGGGGTGTGGTCTAAAAACTAATATGTTGTTGAATACAAACTCCATGGAGACATTAGGGTGCGCTTCACTTTTACAAGCACTAAATTCTCCCGCTGTCGAACTCACTGTATTTATGACAATGGCTTTAATGGATTAATCATTATCCTCATTTTCAGATAAAAACGGACCAAGTTTTTTATCATTCTGTCACAGAGATGCTCTCTTATGCCTTCTTCAAGAAACTCACTGATCAGTTCCTGGAGGAACTCCCAGGAGATCCTACCAGGGAGACAGAAGGCAAAGTACAGTGCACCAAAGCTGCCTTTGTGTTGGAAGTTACGACCAGACTGACAGCTGTGGATAACCATCCTATGAACATGGTCATGGGGTTTGGAATAAAGTACCTCAGAGAAAATTTTACCCCTTGGATTCAGAAGCATGGCGGATGGGTAAGAGATGTTTCCTTAGAATTATAGGCTCGCACACTGATACGCCATTAACATCTTTTTGGATTGAAAACCGGTATAAAAAGACACTTAAGCAGTAGAATTTTCTAGAGGATGTGAGTGGGCATGGCCTATATTACATGGCATAGCAGACTCTTACTTGTGATCTCCGGACACAAGACATCTCAATCTTTGCACATCAAGGCCCAGATTGTCAATGGTATTTAGGCTCCTAACTTCCATTGAAATCAGTGGAATTTATGAACTTATGTATCTTTCAGAATCCTAGGACCCCATAGTCCTTAACCCTGTAATGTGACCCACTAGCATGGCCTCCTTTGGCCATACAGAGTCCCAGTTCTCAGCATCCTCTCTCCTGGAAGCTTCCTTAATCTCTTTTAGATCTCAAATTTATGCCATCTTCCATCCCTTATGGAATGCATTCCCAGTTCTGGGCCCCAAACAGCATCTCTCCTCTTTCAGATGCTTCCTTCTATGCTGATTCCCTCAGCAGCAATGCCTCTATGCCCATGAGCTGTTGAGCCACACATCTCACTGGCCTGAATTTGATTGCAAGTCCCTCAGGCGAAGGACCTGGTCATTCTGGGTTCCGCAAAGCAGTGTGCTCATCTGTGATGCTGTGTAAATATGCTGCAGCTGTCGACTCTACATCCATTGAGAGAGCTGGAATGTGAGGCAGTGACAGACTGATTGTGGGGAGGGTGGGAGAGGGCCAGGCCCTTCAGGAGGCTCAGGGGAGGGGGCTGGGGAGCTGGGAGTGGCCAGGAAGAGGAACTCCACCCCCATGTTGCCTGGTAGAGGGAGTCAGTGCTTGATCTGGTTGGGTGGCAGGGCTGGAGTGGGAGAGGCAAGTGCCATGCAGCGGGTAAGTGCAAGGGGTGTGTGGCAGCAGAGCACCAGAAAGTCTCCAGGGCACAAAAGGAAAGCAGCATGTTCTCTGTTCCACCCCCCGGTACAGACCCTCCCCTCCATGGGATAGCTGAGGGGGGTGGCGCTGTCTGGTGGAAGCTGGGGACCCCTGATGCCCTGCGCAGGGGGCACATGAGGCCTGGGGGTGCAGGGTGCAAATGCAAGCATTGGCCCCTGGGCACTGGAGACCCACGATACACTGCTGACGTGAGGATGTGTGGTGGATGAGCTCACTTGTCAGCAGCGGAGGAATCCATTGTTCTGATGCACACACTGAAAAGGGTTGTGGTCACCTCCATGTTTTACCAGCTTTTCTTCGCTTGCAGGAAAATGCCTTGGTATTGTTGGACCAGGAAGAAGTAGAGTAAAGGAGCGGCTTAACTCTCCAGGGCTTTTGAAGGCCTGAGGCAGGCAGACATGCTGTAGCTTTACAACAATCCAATGCCAGAGTGATTTGAAAAGGGAGAGTAGAAGAAGAAGGTGCTGGGACTGGCAGGTTCCCAAGGGAAGGAAGTGTGATCCCTCTCCAAGCCTTCTGTTGATGTGGAAATGTTATCAATGTTCATGAGAACCAGACTAGCTACTAGCTGCCCCCTTGTGGCTCATGGCTCACATAACCTTGGATGCCTTTTTAAAGCAGCGATGACTTCAGGTACTGGGGATGTATCTTCATTTTCAAATGGAAAATACCCAAGTGTGAATCAATGTCAAGAAACACCTGCCCGTAACTGAGCCCCAGCAGCAGGGCCAGGTTTTCAGGTGCCCTGGACCCGCCCATGGGGCCAAGTTGTTCCAAGGACAGCTCCACAGGTTTTGTGTTGCAGGTGTTCTTCAGATGCTGGCCCTTAATGCCAATCAGTGTCTCTGTTGTACATGAGCCTTGTTATGGGCTGTCCAGTCTCTCTCCGCCTCCCCGTCTAGCTGGATCCTATGAAGGAGTGATCCCATTGCTTTCAGTGGAAGGGGTTAGGGGTTTTCAGGGGGGGAGGCTGTTCTTTTCAAACTTTAGCTCTCTACTTTCATTGTCTTCCCTCCTCTCCCATCCGTGAGGCAGACCAGTTTGTAGAGGTATCTTTTTTTTTTTTTAATTTGGCCTAGCTCCACTATGTTTTCAATCCTTCACAGCCACATTGTCCTCTTAAACATTAATTTGGCTAGTAGGTCTGGAAAATACTAGTGTTATGAGAATTTAACTTGTCTTTCGAATAGTTAAAGAGGATGATCCTGGAGAAAGAGAGAGATTTTGTTACAATATAGATGAGGAAAACATCTGATGAAACATTCAGTAACCAGAATTGGAACTTTGACCATTAAGAATGAGCAATACTCTTATACCTCCTGACTCTATAACATTATAATGGAGAGAATAAATTAAATTTGGGTGGCATTTAGAATACACACAACTGCCAATGAAACCATTTCTAATACTGTTCCTTGGTCTGTAGCCCACTAGGCTTAAATTTAACTGGAAAGAGGAGGAATTTGGAACACGAACTGAAGTTATAAAATCCTGGAGTTCTCTTCTAACTGCATGACTCTCCACTGGTGAATGGTTACACGCTGTGAAAAGGCTACCTTTTTCTAAGCTGGCTTTCCCTGATATCTCCTCATTCTGCACTGATTGTATTCACAGAGATGCTGTAAATGTTGAGTGGAGGAAAGAACATGCTATCTTCTGCAAATCCAATTAATATAACTAAAAGGCAGAGGAAGAGTTTAAATTCTCCCTTAAAATAGGCCAGTCTTTCTTAGATGACTAAGAAGCAAGAGGGATCAAGTATCTTTCTAATCAGTTAACCTGGAAGACATTGTGTAACAAACTGTGCCTCTACCCTTGGCCTCAGTTTTCCAAACTGAGTAGGGAGTTCTCAGTTTGACACAGCTTAAAGGGGTCTGTCCGAGGGGTTTGCCATTTTCTCACAATCAGGCCCTACCCATGTGCCATCTCAGAGTGGGCACCCCTAAATTGTTAGTCGTGTGATAATTTAAGCCATATACATAGCTCACCTAATATCCAGTGTATGCTTGGAAAAACATCCACTCCTATTTCTTTCTGTCTTCCATTTTACCCCTCCCCAAGCATTTCCTGCAGAGGTGTTTTCCACAGAAGAGATTAGCTGGTGCCCATTATGTTGCAGTGTATGTCACTTGATGCTATGTGTTGCAAATGCTGAGGCACAGCTGAATCATAAGGGTCCAGGAAGAGCCATGATAGTTTCATATCCAGAATCACTGTTCCTGTTACAGGGCTAGCTTCCCAGCTGCCAGGAATAAAGCTTATTTGCCCACTTACACCGGCCGAAGATCAGGGTTTCCTACTGTTTCTGACAGATAGATGGAGGCCTGTGTTACCCTCATTTGGTGGGGGGATGTTCGTGTTGCACAGTGAGTTAGTTGCTGCCCTGTTATGAACTTGATTCAGGCAATGAGCTTATTGGGCTAAATTGCACACTGGGGTAAGCAGGCACAACTCCACTGCAATCACTGAAGTTATGCTAAAGCTGTACTGGGCCAGTTTGTTATCAATAAAATGGATTCTGAGGGCGGGGGGAGCTGTAGTTACTTTCCCTGGCTTGAAGTACAGCCCTCTGTTCAGCAGGATACAGACAGTGTGGTTTTTAACATGCTGCAAGTGGATTAGTAGTCCTGTTTCTCTTCTGATGTGGTGCTGCTAGTGAGTTAATTCCTCATCGAGAGAGCGATTGGCTTGAATGTAACAATGCAAATTAGCCGGCCAGAACTAATCAGCTTCTTTTTATTTTGCTCAATGTTAGTGAGCTGAGATGAGAGGGACTTTTTTTTATTTTTGCTAGCAGCAGCAAGGGGCAATGTGGCCCGTCAGCCCAGTGAACCGTTCCTTATTTCAACATTTCCATTTTTCACACACATCCCTATTACTCTTCAAGTGCAACCTATTTCCTCTACAACAGAGATTAGTCATAACCCTTGTCCTGAGCTGCTGGCTTTGGTTTGCTGTAGCTATGTGTGCAAAAATGGGCACCGCTCTTCTGATTGCAGTTAATTGAAAAGCTCATGGTTGGTCCAAGCACTGATTATCTATGCTGAATAAAATATTTCAATAAATCTATGTGCGTTTTTGGGCTGGGGCAGCTGCTGGTCTCCTGTTCTTTACCACCATCTCTAACCCTACCCAAGGACCTGTTTTCCATTCTTCAGTGTTTGGTTGTGTCTTACTGATGATGTTCTATAGAGGTGCAGAGGGGCTTTTGTTGTGTCAGGTTGTCCCTTGTGGGACAGTGCCTGGTGTGGGTTTCACCAGATCAGCATTAGGCTCTGTGTTCTTTAAAATGGGGCTGCGTACTGAGGTGTGCAAGTCGCAAAAGCCAGAATAATTTTTTTTGAAGGGTAACAGATGTATCCTGTAGGTCTCCCTGGAGGTGTTACGTCATCAACTGGCTTCCCAAGCCCTACATCGTAATCACTCTAGCAGTGGTGCGTACCCCATAACACATAACCCCTGTGTCCCTTCTGAGAGGCTAGGAGAACTGAACCACCCTCAGCACATGAAAGCAATAGTTATCCCCAGGCACTGGCGCTGACATTTCTTAGCTCTGCTGGCCCCTGCCTGCTGGGCAAGTGAGACACAGGGAAAGTGGCTTTAGTTTGATAACTTACACATTACGCTGGACATCCTCGTGCACTGCGTCCCGGTCTGCACACAGGTGCTGGGCTTATGGATCGGTGACTCCTGCTCCGTGCTACGGGCAATGGGGTACCTCAGAACTGTCACCTGCCTCTTTCCATCCTATCCCACTCCCATAGCAAAGGGCTTAAGCACTCTCCGTGCTGAGCTCAGTGCATGCCATGGGGGCTAGTAGCTCTGAAAAATGTACAATGAGGCACCTGAGGTGCTATCTATGCACACTAGGTGCTTTGCTCCAAAATTTGCTATCTGTATAATATTGGCCTACCCCTCGCTGGCTCCTGGGGGAGAGGTGAACTCGTCTCATGTTTCAGTGGTTGGCAAATCAGCAGGATGAACAAAAAGAGCTCTCAGAAGTTGGTGGGGGAGGGAGATGGAGGAAGACATTCAGTAGTCACCGTTGTCCGAAAAGGGGAGGGACTTGGTTTGTAATGAGGCTCAGGATCTGGAACAAGTGTTGGGTTAAGTGTTCAAAACTAATCGAAGTGTGAGGGACACCTCTCCCCACCTGCATAAGTCAAGCTGTGAGCATTAAAGCTGCTTTAATGAGCTATATGTTGCAATTACATCAAAAGCAATTGTGGGGTGGCAGGACCTGTAGCTCTGGGCATGATGCCCAGCCCAATGGGGTTTGGTGGGGGGAGGCGTACCCTGGCAGATTATGGTGATAAACATATTAAATTCTAATCAACCAAAGAGCGTGTGTGTGTGCGCGCGCGCACCTGTGAGAGAAAGCGTGTGCCGCTTTCTACCAGCTCTCATGCCTTGCTCACCATGAGTGCAAGCAGCAGCCAAAACTGAAGAAATGTCACTACTCCGCACTGGCCAGCTCGCTGTCTGTGGTAGTTAATGCCCCTGAAAGGGAGTGCGTGACAGGATTGATGCTGAAGAAATACTTGGCCCAACACCATTTCCTCTAATGGGCCTGCTCTACCTCACCCTCACCAGGAATGGTGGGAAATATCATGAATGTTCTTCTGGCTATTTGTCTGGATAGAGCAGAGCAGGACTGGGGTGTTGTTTTGAGGAAAGGGATGAGCTGCAAATGTCTTTTCTAGGCAACTTGAAGGCAGGGAATTTGCCATTATCCTGCTCCACTGCTCACACCAAAGACTGCCTTGTCAGCAATTCTCACATATCTGGTGTTCTGAGAGCAGGCTGATGAGCCCCCCTACCTACTAGCAAAGAAGAGGGTAAGGTGAGCCTATGAGTTCAACCAGCCGCATCCCACTATGCCTGCACCCAATGCCAAGCCTGGAGGGGGAATAAAAAGAGAGAGGCTGGCTCACTTCAGGGCTGATTGGCCAGGAAGGAGCTTTGTCTGTAGAGTTGTGGTGAGATGGGCCTGCTAGCCGGGTAACTACTGGGGAGGAGCTGTTAGGCCCCTCAATGAGCAGGAACTGTATAAATAAGGGTCTGTTTGGGACCCAAGCCAGCAGGAAAGAGGAGGAACATCCCATAAGCTGCCTGGCGGGCAGCCCTGTATTATGGTGGTTTTGCATTTTGTTTTAGAACAGTTTGGAGCTTTTCACCTTTTTTACCTTCCCCCACAAGAGAACAGGGCTGAAGAGACAACAAGCCAGTGGTCTGTAGCCCACCTCAGCGGCAGAATCTTCTCCTCTGGGGGAGACCCATCGTCACATCGCGGTCCTTGAAGGTCCGCTATAGGCAGGGTGCACAGAGCAGCTGTGTGTGTGTGTGTGTGAGAGTGCTCATTTTCTGTGCTGCCTGACTGCGCCCATTGAAAACAAGTGCCTAAAATGTCGTGTTCAGACTTACATGCACTCAGGGGAGCCCACTGTTCTCCACCTTTATTTAACATCCGGTTAAAAAAACCCTGGTGATTAAAAGACGCTGAGACCTGGTCTACATTGAAAACTTAGCTCAGCCTCGCTAGAGTGCTCAGGGCTATGAAAAATTGTACTCCCCTCATGCCAGATGTAAGTCATCCTAGCCCCTAGTGTAGGCACCGCTTGGTCAATGTAAGAATTCGTCCATCAAGCAAGTTACCACCTCTCCGAGTTAGATTAACTAGCACTATGGAAAAACCCCTTCTGGCAATGTAGGAAGCAGCTACATTACTAGGCCTGAGTGGCAGATCTGCATGTCTGTAGCTGTGCTGCTCTAATGTAGACATAGCCTGACTCTGCTTGGCTTTGGCCTGTATTATTAGTTTTTACTTGAACTTGTGACTTTATGGCTTAGAAAAATGCGCTGGATTGATAGCCCCAGAGCCTGAGTGGGCCTCTGCCCAAAACATCCAGAAAGCAGGGACAGGCTGTGTGTTGGAGGCCTTTTTGTCAGCACCTGGCATAGCAAAGAAGTTGCTGTGGGGCAGGGACACAAGACCTGCCCTAGGCATGATCACTTTTAAGTTCTAAAGAAAAGGTGGGGGTGTCCTTATGAGTGCCCTCCTCTCGCAGAGCTGCACCAGGCCATTTAGTAGAAGCCAAATCTAGTCTTCCTGACTCAGTCAGTGATGCCCACCCCAAAATTAAACATGTTAGCGCACCCACCCCCATCCTCCAAAAATCATGATTTGGGAGGAAAAGCTGGGCTCTTTGTATTTGCCTGCTGGTTCTTGATCCCAGGTGCACAAGGGTGCACTTGTGAAGAAAAGTGTGCAGCTGTGACCCAGCCATAAGGGCTAGGAACTCTTTTAATGAGCAAGCTGAGATTCCTATGCAACTGCAAGACAGGAGCTGCAGGGCAAATATTATGAGACTCATGATAAAAATCACAGGAGTTGGTAACAGTGGCTCGTACTCTATAGTAAAAGTGGTGGAGCGTTTCAGGAGTAATGTAGCCATGGAGTTGCAAAGGGAGGGTAGGAAAGGATGTTTCATTACTTCAGCCATTTTTTTTAACTACTTATTAAGGAAGTTTTAACTCTTTTTCAAATCCTTGCCCTGTAATTATCAGAAACAAAACAATCATTACAACAGCTAGCTTTCATTTAAGAGATGTTATACAGAAATATACTCAACAGCTCTTTCTATTTAATAGAGTATTATATTGTAAGCATCATTACAACACCTATGTCATTTTTAGTGACTATTAAATTTAGTGAAATCTCTACGCACATTTAACAGACCAGGAATGTCTCTCAAATGTTAATATTTAAATAAAGTGGACAGGTGTGCTGTTTTTTTGCAGATGAATGTATTTTGATTACATAAAGGGAATAAAAGATAGCCAAATATCTATCATCCTCTGTCTACTTTGCTGGGTAGGTAATTTGTTTGTGAATTTTTCCATAACCAAAAATCCCATATTTTTGGGAACAATTTCTCAATAGTTGGGCTATTTTTCTTTTTCAAGTAATAGCTCAGCAGCTACTAGCATTAATTCTTAATGCAAGATTAATTCTTGATTTCCCTGTGTGTGTCCATTTCCACTGGGACACCCCAGGAGGATTTACCAAAGGATCATTTGGTAATAAATGTCTAACCATTTGTGATATTTGGTTAGGGATTGCATCTCAAAACTCTCTAAAGACTGGACATGTCCACCATATATGCATAAAATCTCCTCTTTCTCATAATTCACAATTTATCCAGCATTGATCACCATTCAATCTCTCTCTACATAAATATTTTCAACTTGACTGGTGTGAGGTACCATTGAAACAGTATCTTAAAGAAATTTTCTTTTATTGTGCTACAGACTGAGGTCGCTGGGCCTCATTTCCAGATCAATCCCCATTTCTCCAAGGTAATTTATCTTTCCACATCCTTTTCCCAGTGTCATATAGGGACCCTTTTATAGTTAGGAAAGCTATCTGCAAAGACTGATATCAATTCGTTGTAATTTTTTTGTTTCCTAGGTGTGTTTTTTTTAGGAGACTAAATTTTATTTGACTTTTGTAGCACATCCTCTAAGAGCAAATCTAAATGATGTTGGCTAAAGTACAGAGCCTTCAATGCAATGATTACACTAAGAATCACTGGCTGTACATGAAAAACCAACCAACAGCAGCTTAATCATCATTTTTTAATTTCTTGATCTTGTACTTATGGCGTTCGATCTCTTTCTGCAGCTGCTCTATTCTTTCTTGTGATGATCGATTTCTTCCTCACAATGTTTCCCCAAAGAAGCCAGCTGTTCCCGCTCCTTCTCCCTGAAGTATCGCTCTTCCTCAGTTGACCAGACACAAATATAGTTATCTTTCGGTATAAGTCAGGTTTTCTAGAAAGGTGAGAAACATTGTACCTGACATGATAGTGGTGTTACCCACAGAGAGTGGTCCAGTTAAGTTAGTTTTGATCTTTCAATACATTAGAAAAGTTTCTTTATAAGGTAGCTGGCCACGTGTATTCCATGGCTCAACCAATCTTTGAAGCTCACTGATTCATGCTTTGGGTTATGATTTGGATTATTTCAAACAGATGTCATTGGTGAGGGAAAAGAACAGATTTTATCTTTAGTTCTACTCCAAGCCCAGTGAATAGCCTTTGCTAAAGGATGTGTGTAAATTCCAGGAGGGGTGTGACTTTTTTTTTATTAATCTGTGGAAGTCTAGCGATGTTTAATTGCCACAAGTATCTTGTTCCATAAAGACCCAGGGTTTGAGTGGATTAACGCTCCCTCCCTCTCCCCCAATCCACTACTGTTTTGAACTAGCTGGCTTCAGAGAATATTTGGAAGAGTACTCCAGCCATATATAAACAGCTATAAAACAATTGCCCTGCAACCAGGGTTTGTGAAGCTTCCCAAAGGGTTCTGAGGCACCTCGCTACCACTTAGGATGAGGGGCCCTTGTCTTTGCCTGCCATGGGTCAGTTCCCCAATTCCACTGGCCACAGTCAACACAAGCCCTCTCTTCTCAGCCTAAGTTGGCTCTGCTGTCCCTTTGCAGGTTAGCAATAAGCATACGCCAACCTCCAAGCCTCTCCGTGGTGCGTTCAACCTCTGTTCCACTCACTGGATTCACAGTCACAGCTCGCATAGGAACTGTATGCTCCAGTTTACCAGGTACACCTCAGATCAGTGTTCTGCTTAGAACACAGCACTTAGAGATTTAACAAAGAACTGAGATTCAAGAGAGAGCAAGTGGAACTATTTTGACATGAATGGCTAAATATGGAAATAAAATCATAACATGCATTTTAGAGCCTAGACAATTACCAAGATATTCTCATCTCTAATCAAAGTATTGCTCATCAGCACTTTTTATCCAACCAAGCTGGAATCCCTTTATCATGAGACAGGCCATGCTGTCAGCTTGTCCCTTAGGTGTCTTCTTGCATTCTGCTGATATGCCAGGTCAACCCTTTGATCTTGCTCCCTCCTTCTGTGTGTCCCTTCCTGTTGGTTGTGGGATCTCTTGTCAATTTCACAGTCTTGGTTAGCTGGTGCCTCTGATTGCAAATATGCTTACATTGGGAGGCACACACAACACAATGACCTGATGTAGAGATAAGTATCTACTACCCCGTGCCTGAACAGAACCTGTCCAAGGCACTTCACTTCCTGGTGACCTGCCTTCAGATTCAAGCACATAATTTCCACTGTAGATGCATAACTTCTTAAATACCCCTACATAGATTTCCCAATGATTATGCCGGCCAGTGGGCTACTGGCTCTCAGAAGAGACCTTACATGCCATCCTTTGGTGAGTTATTGTGGTCCAGGGAATCCCCATGAAACTCCTTGCCCCAATGTACGCTCTGCCAAGTGGCACAAAGAAGTTCCTGGGTCACAGGGATCACTGACAGGAACAGGCCTAAAGTTAGTAAAGATAATCTAGGAAAACTCAGCTAGAGTGAGGGCTCTTCCAGGGAATAGAGAAGCAATTACCAACGTCTCATATCCTGGGGGAAGCCACCTATCTTTCAAGGGCAAAAAGAACTTTATGAAAAGGACTTTTTAAGCTACATTTGCCTTCACCCTCTTCACGCTCCCCCAGTGTTTCATTAATGGCATTAATCCATATATTTGTTTCCCAGTGTAAGAGGCCAGTTCTTCAAAGGTATTTAGGTACCTAAGTCCCATTGACTTAAATGACAATAAGGCACCTCTATAGCTTTGAGGTTCTGGGCCTATGTCATTTTTAAAAACGGGACTCCACATGACTAGGGTGAGCAACACAGAAAAGAGCTATGAAATACATCTGTAGTTGGAAACTCTCAGCCATCCGTGATCTCCTCTTGTCTCCAGCAACTGTACCAACATGGTAGAAAATGCAACACCTGTTCCTCATTCCCTTCAGTCTTTATGCAGAGAAAGGTCAAGCTTACTTGTCACACATGCTTTATTTAAGCAAAAAAGAGCCCCCATGGACCTGGAAAATGTGCTTTCACTAAGTGAAACCCACTTAGAAAAACAATTTTAGCAACTGGGAATTTGTCTGTGCACAGCCCAAGCCCCAGTGTGAAATGATGCATACAAGTATTAGTAAGGAATAGGACAGAGTTCAGTACTGAGGGCAGACCTTTGGTTTTAATTAAAGCAAATATAAGTCAGGACAGACAATACTCCATTCTTGTGTGGGGCCTATGGTGTTTATCACATTGGATGCAGTGTCTGCATTCAATTAAAGCAGGCAACTTAGGTCCTGGTGCCAAAAGAAAAACCAAACGGAGAGCCAGTTTGATGGACCAAAATTCAGTGTGAAATAGGAAGAATTTATCATCTCCACAAAAACTTTGGAATACGCATTGGAAAGAAACTTCAGAAATCCATGGAAAGGCTTTGAAGGAGAGTGACTCATGGTCACTTTGAAGATTCAGTTTTCTTCTCTCTTTCTGCTTATTGAACGGGTTTTATACCACACCCTATTTTGCATTAGTTGGGGATCCAAGTTGGCAGACTCCCCCTTTATCACTGCCTCAAAGGCCACATCGACAGCTTCTCCTTGTAGCTTAGAAGTTGGGCCATTCAAGAGTGACACTAAGTACTTCCTGGCTTTCAACTGTGCCCTATGTTCCTAGCAATATGAAGAGCGATTGGGGAATCAGGGGTTGGGACCACATTGTGCTAAGCACTGTATTTTCTCCTCTAACTTCTGCTTTGATATTGTAAATCCTACTGCTCTGACTGGCTCTCAAACTTCCAACATAGAGCAATGAAATCAACCCCACCAAATGGACAGTAGGGCTAACCATATGGCGTATTAGTCAACATGTTTGCTATTGCCAATATGCAATATAGTTTGCAGCTAATACATGACAATACTGGAAAGTGCTCAACATAAAAGGAAGCATAGTTAATTATTTTACGGCTTAGGGTTGGGTCTCTATTGTAGACATTGACTTGGGAAGTTTGGGAGTCTCAAAGGGTATGTCTTCATTACAAAAACAAGCAAACAAAAACTTGGCAGCAAGTCTCAGAGCCCAGGGTCTACAGATTTGGGATCGCAGGGCTCATGCTCTGACACTAAAAATAGCAGTGTAGACATTCTCACTCAGGCTCTGCAACTCACCCCCTTTCTGGGTTTCAGGGCCCAGGCAGGAACACCGACACCACTGATTTTAGCTCCGTAGTGCAAGCCTCACAGGTTGCAGTCTGTAGACCCAGGCTCTGAGACTCACTCCTGCAGGTGTGGTTGTTTTGGTTTTTTTCATCCAGTGTAGACATACAGATCTTAGATATATGTGTTTTTGCTATAATTGTTCCCTTGAAGAGGGAATAACCATTTGTCATTTTCTCTACATACATATGGAAATATAGCAATAGATAAAAATAATATAAACCCAATAACTATATCCTTTGAAAAATTGCATTGGAAATTAACACAAACACCTACAACGAAACACTAAGAGTCAGAGTTAGGTACAAATGGGGTATCTTCAGCTCTTGTTGGAGTCATGTAAAATGACAGAAGTTACAGATGGGGAAAAAACCCATCAGAGCATTAAATCCATCATATCAGCAGCACATGTAGCGTTATGGCCAGAGTACACTTTTACTAGTAATATAACATGACATTTGGTTCCTTGGAAGGAGTTTTGGACTTGTGAGTAACACAGCACCTTTTCTGGATGGGTTTTTATTATACCTCTCCCATTTTGCGTATACATTTTCCCTATCTCCAGGGCAGCATTTTCAGTCCTATCTGGCACAAACCTTTAAAAAAAAAAAAGTGGGGGAAGCAGGAATAGAATTGTCTTGAAATTATTTCAGACCTGAAATAGTCCCATGTAACTATGTAACAAGGAAATGTAATATGCCAAAAACCTCCAAAATTAAAACAGTCTAGTTTTTTGTTACTTAAAAGTGGCTGTCAGCAGCCCTGCATTCAGGAAACAGACTCTGCCAGTATTTAGTTAAAGCAATAGCAGCTAATCATGTGAAACAGCAAGGCAGATGCCAGGTAATTGAAAACCAATGTTGAAGACCTTACTGGGTTTGCAATAAGCAATGTATCTAGACTATCTAGTCATGATAGTTCTACAGGTGGCTTTTTGCAGCCAAAGGTGGGTTTTACTGTTGATTTACAGTTAATTAAGGGAAATTAACACCAAGGACAAAGATTTTTTCCCCCTCATCTCTTCATTCTGCTTTTAGGAGTGATCCAAAATGCAGGATGATTCAAACATCAGAGAGGTGGGGAAAATCAACCCCAAAGAACAAGGAGCAAAATGTTATCAGGGCAGCATGAAAAAGCAACACCACTTCCCTTAGTCCCCTTCCACAGCGGGCATATGCAGAGGAGAAGGGTTAGAGTCTATATTCTACTCCAACTGAAAATCAAGAGCTTAGCCTTCCAATGCTGTTTATCAATACATTTCCTTGCCTAACCTCAAGCTGTGGGGGCATTTATTCTGTGGGAGCAGGAAAGGGGAAGGGGTACTGGAGACAGGATGGTCTGCAGGTGGGAAGAAAGTAGTCAGGACTCCCCATCTCAGGGCTTATGAGGCTGGCCGCAAGCAGTCCTAGTTACTGAGCCCTTGAAAAGTGAGGGAGAGTCCCAGCACTGTTCCAAGTAACGGATGGAAGCTCAAAGCTATGTTATGCTCCTGGTTTTTATTTATTTACTGAAGTTTAACTGGGTCAATTCTTTTGTTCAAATAGCAGAGAAAGCCCAGGGTGTAAAGAGGTGGGTAACCTGGGGGACGTCTCTCAGGCTTCTCATTGTGCCATAGGTGCCCGGCCTCTAGTCCCCATTTGTATGCCCCAAATCCCTCTCTCTGCTGTAGAGCACTTACTACCATTCCCTTCCATCACTGCTCTCTGCACCTAGACCAGCCCGGACCCCTTCCAACTGATAAACCCTTCCTCCCCACCTACCTAACTAGTGTCCTGACTTTCTCATACACACAACCACCAAAGCCTGCTCCTCCTGACAAATACCTGAGACCTTCTGCCCCCCCTCCACATTCCCTTTCCTCAAGTACTCAATCATGACTTTGTCTGAAGCTGTAAAACCCTGTTTCTACCATCCATTTCCATCCCCTCAGCAGTTAGACACCTGCTGTTTCCCCTCTACCCCCACCCTGCAGGCCACTCAGATCTGCTCCTCTCTACAAATCTCACTTGAAAAATCCTTAGGCACTTTGTTCTGCTCTCTGACTTCTCAGAAGTGTTCTTCGGGTTGGAATTCTCCTCCAGGTGTCATCACCTAAAGCTGATCACTTTCCAGGTCCTAGAAAAGAACACTTAATGGCAGGAGACCCAAGAGACAGACTAAGCTTTTCCCCTTCCCCTTTAAAAAGAAAGAAAGAAACCTACAAGATTTTGCATAGTGTTCCTATGAGAAGTGTCTCAATGCTCTCCTCTTCCATAAGAAAAATGATCCCCAACAACTCTGTGTACAAGAAGAAGCCCAGCCCAGCAACCCTACAACCACCACCACTACCCTATGTTCACACACAAGAGAAGGAAGTGTGACAGAACAAAGAAACCAGTTTCTGGTTCCAGCTTCCAAAGCATGCTTGTGAGCTGGCTTGGGGGCGAGGGGTGGGAAGGGAAATTAGGAAAAAATATATCAATGCAATGTCAAAGCATCTGATGCTGCATGAGACATTTTAATACATCTCATTTACAAACAGCACCCCCCTCTTATCCACAGTAGGTGTCACTTTCTGATCTTTTTTACCTTTACTTTTTAGTCCTAGGCATATTTACACAAAATCTGGATATTTAGCTCCAGACTTCACCTGCTGCTCGCTCCCCAGCTGAACTCAGATAACCCTGTTTGTAACATCATGCTCATTTCCAGAGCAGCCAATTGTGATTTCACAGACAGGACAATGATTGCTGCAGTTGAGGAATGAGCCACAAAAGCATATTAAACTCAGAAGCAAAGATCTGGTCTTCATTAAATAGCCCCAAGTAATAAGAACCAAGGGCAGGAAAATTCAGGAAATAGACAGTACATAAGCATAGCTTTCAGGGGATTTTTCAATGCTATCCACAACCTATCAGCAAACATCAGGGCTGACCAGTGCTTAGTAGGTCAGGGACCAAATCGCTCCTCTGTTGTAATCCTTGTACCTCAACAAGTAAGATTCCCCCCCCCATGGCTTGATTACATCCCTCTAATTATCTCCTTCTCCTCTGTTCTTCATAGCCAGATCCTCCTCTCCAGTGTGTCCAAAATGCTGCCACTATTAGTATTTTAATTATTTGTAATACAGTAGTGCTCAGAGAGTCCAATGGAGATCAGAGCCCCATTGTGCTAGGCACTGTCCATATCCATGAGAGAGACAGTCCCTGCCCTAATGAGCTCACAATCTAAATAGACAAGGGAGAGACAGGCTAGGGCTGTGTGACAGTCCGTGTCTGAAAGCAACACCCCAGAACCCCATATTCACCACTGTCATATAATTATGATATGTTCTATACAAAATATACCTGGTGAGGTATCATGTTAAAAGCCCTGATCTGCTAAACATTAATATCCTGTTGGATTGTATGTGCCACCATTTCAGGTGAAGTTATTAAATATTGTTATATATGCTACTGGGACATGTAGTGGGAAAGGAAACTTCCACAAACATCCTTTCACGTCTAACAGTGGAGTGGCCAGACAGCGTTAATGACTCACTAACATTCAGCAAAGACAACCCATTATCCCAGGGATGGTATACAATGGGGACTTCACAGAGGGAAGCATGTAGCAATGAACACTCCTTGACCAATGAAACCCAAGTCACAAACATCGACTGTTCCAGCAAGCTGGCATCATCACTTGGCTTCACTCCCACAAGCTCAGCACCTGAAGGAATGTCTGGAAGACAAAAGGATTTTGAAGTGTGGGGGGATGGGAGCACTGGCAGGGAAGGCAGTCCCAGCGTACACTTAAGGAACTGCTTGTAGCAGTTCACAAGGGTGAGACATTGCTATTTCCAATCCTGTTCAGTATTCTAGAATTTAGACTGCAAATTTATTTTTATTTCTTTGGTAACTGCCTCTGATCCTTGAAGCCAACTACTTATTGTCACTTAAAATCTATTTTTCTGTAGTCAAACTTATTTTATAATTTTACCTAAAACAATGTGTCTTGAATTGAAGTGTTTGAAAAAAACAAAAGCTGTTGCACACCTTCTTCACATTAGAGGAGTGGGGCAGCCTTATTAATGAGCTTGCACTGTACAGACCTCTGTTAAGTGAAGGATAGTATACTCCTGTAGGGTTAGGCTTGGGAAGCTGGGAGGGAATTGGCTAGTGCTTGCATCCATGTTTGGTCAGAGAAAGCATTCCTGGTAACTCAGTTGAGTGTGTTGCTCCCCCTGCTGTCATGTTGGTTGATAACAAGGTTCAGGGGGACTGGCTGTTTGTCGTCAGCAGAATATCATGGGAACCAACCTCAAACTGGATAGTTAAAGGGGACAGTGGTTCCATAGCTTCCAGGCTGCACGCTGGGAGTGCATTCCATGACAGAGGGAGAACAGAGTCCCAGAGAAGTGACAGATAGATTAAAAAGTCCAGCTCTGTCTGTTTTTTTATTATTGCACTCGTTGGGTTATACAAGAAACTTGGCTGATTTCTTATTCTTTTGAAAAAGAAACAAACATAAGGCAATGCAAGCAGAGTTACTGATTAGCAAATAGCTGCTCTCCCACTGTCATCATTGGGTCCCACATATTGAAAGAAAAGGCCCAGTTCTGCCCTCATTAGATTGTTGGTACACAGCAGAACTAGGCACCACAGTTTTCCAATAAAAGATGGACAGTTCTTGGAACTCCTTCCAGAATGGCTTCTTACTTTTAAGAGCCTTTTCTCTCTTGACTTTTAAGGCCCCATAACATGCCAACATCTGTCCTTCCAGCTGAGACAAGCTGGAGGCAATGCTACCACCTATTTCTAGGATGTCTACCATGTATCTGCAATTTAAAACAAGTATGACAGACAAAGGTTGTCAGGGAAACAGAGACAAAGGAAGGGGAACTGACCTGCCCAAGGTCACACAACAGGCTAGTGGCAGAGCCATTGACCTAAATCAATATCTCCTGAGTCCCAGTGCAGTGCCCTATCCACTAGGTGATGCCTCCTCATCATCTTCCTCACCTGCCTTTCACTGTCACTCTCTTCTCTGAGCCCCTCCACTTATCTGTCTTATTGATAGAAAAAAACAGTTACTAACCTTCCATAACAGTTGTTCTTCAAGATGTGTTGCTCAGGTCCATTCCATGCTAGGTGACTCACAAGCAGTAACCCTTGGAGGTGGGCTCGGAGGTCATGGACGTGCTGATTGCAACACTGCTCTCCTGACACTCCCATCATCTCAGGCCTGTTGCATGATGGGACGTGATGGTATGGACCAATGACCAAGCTGCAGCTCTGCAGATGTCTGGGATTGGAACCTGTGTGACGAACGCTGCTGACAAAGCCTGGGCTCTTGTGGAAAGGGCAGTCATGATAGCCAGAGGCAGGACATTCACCTGCTCATAGCAAGCCTGAGTATAGGCAGTTAAACAGGACGAGATTCTTTGGGAGGACACATGTAGCCCTCTCATCCTTTCTGCAATTACTACAAAGAACTGTGTGCACTTGCAGAAGGACTCCAGTCCTCTCAATATAAGAGGCAAGAGCCCACCTAACGTCCAGTGTATGAAGCTGCCACTTCAGCAGACTTGTGTGGTTTTGGGAAGAAGATCAGTAGAAAGATGTCCTGGTTGTTGTAGAACTGCGACACCAGCTTTGGTAGGAAGGCTGGGTGGGGGTGCAGCTGGACCTTGTCCTTGAAGATCATCATATAAAGGGGTTCTGACACAAGGGCCTTGATCTCAGAGACCCTTCTGGCCAAGGTGATCACCACTAGGTAGGTGACCTTCCAAGAGAGAATCAGCAGGGAACATGAAGCAAACAGCTCAAAGGGGAGTCCCGGGAACCTCAACAGGACCAAGTTCAAGTCCCATGGGCAGAGGGGGGTAGGTTCATTAACCTGAGAGTGGAGCCTTTCTAATCCCTTGAGAAATCTGACTGTCATCTCGTGGGAGAATACTGATCTGCCATTCACTGGAGGGTAGAAGGCTGAGATGGCTGCCAAGTGAACCTTAATTGATGAGAGAGCCAGACTGATGCTTTAGGTGGAGAAGATAGTCCAAGATGGACAGCAGAGAAAATTGGGATGGAGAGAGATAACGATTCCTTTCAGAGATCCAACAAGTGAAAGGTTTCCACTTAACCAGGTAGGTAGCCCTGGTGGAAGGCTTTCTACCACCGAGCAAGACCTGCTGAACCTGATCCGAGCAGGCCTGCTCGTCAGGGTTTAACCATGCAGCAACCATGTGAACAGATGCAGGGAGGTGAGATTCAGATGAAGCAACCTGCTGTGGTCTTGTGAGAGCAGGTCTGGGCAGAGTGGGAGCAGGAGTGGCGGCGCTGCCACTGAGTGGTCCAGGGATGTGCCAAACTATCACTGGCCATGCCAGTGGTCTGAGGACAATGTTTGCCTTCTTCCATTTGATTTTTAAGAGAACCTTGTGAACCAAGGGAATCAGAGGGAAGACGTACAGTAGATGGTCTGCCCACAAGAGCAGGAAGACATCAGAGAGGGAGCCCCTGCTGTGCCTATGCAATGAACAGAACTGATGGCATTTTCTGATCTGATCCACCTCGGGTGGCCTCCACCTCTGGAAGATGTCACTGATGACCTTCAGGTGAAGAGACCACTTGTGGTGAGAGGAAAAGGTTCTGCTAAGGGAGGGGTGGGCAAAATACGGTCCATGGGCCGGATCCGGCCAGTCTAACTTTTCTGTTCGGCCTGCCATGCAGGAGTGCTATGCTGGAGTGGCAAGAAGCTTTTGGCCAGTCGCTGGTCACGTGGCTGAAAGCAAGATATTCGGGAAGTGACTGGTCGCAAATCACTAAGCTGCCCAACGCTCCAGTTGCCAAGGTAATTGGAGTGTCAGGCAGCTTAGTTGCTCGGCCAGTTGCTTCCAAAACGTCCTGCTTCCGGCCACATGACCAGAAGCAGGAAAATTGGGTAGCAACGGGCCAAAAGCTGCTTGATGTTCTAGCATCATGTGGCCCACGAGACTTTCCTGACTTTGTGGAGTGGCCCCTTTGCAAAAATTATTGCCCATCCCTGTGCTAAGATTATCTGCCGGTACCTTGTGGGCTCTCGGGAGATGTGCTGCCTTGAGGTGAATTGTGTGTTTCATGCAGAAGTCCCACAGCTGCAAAGCCTCCTGGCACAAGGCTGAAGATGTAGCCCTTTCCTCCTTTCTGATGTAAAACATGGATGCGGTATTGTCTGTCAGGACCTGCACCGCTTTGCCTGAGATCTGGGGGGGGGAAACACTTGGCAAGCTAAGCATACTGGCCTGAGTTCCCTGACATTTGTATGTAGAGTGTTCTTCTTGGGACCTGAGACCCTGGGCCCTCAGATTGCCAAGGTGGGCTTCCCACCCTAGGTCTAACACGTCCGAGACTAAGGCTACCAATGGTTGATGATGGGCAGCAAAGGGTACCCCCTTCATTACCAATCCTGGGTCTTTCTACCAGGTCAGGGAAATGAGGACCAGAGGTGGGACTGTGAGCACTGAGTCCAACTGGTGTCTGCTCAGAGTAGGCTGACACCAGCTACCTCTGGAAGGGCCTGAGGCAGAGCCTTGAGTTCTGTGCCACGTAAGTACATGCTGCCACGTGTCCCAATAGTTTGAGCAGTAAGAAGGAAATGAGGGCATGTCTACACTATAAAATTAAGTCGACATCCAGCTGCTGCAGTAGTTAAGTCAGCTGGGCGCGTCCACACTAAGCTCATTGTGTCGGTGGAGTGCGTTCTCACCAGCAGTGCTTGCACTGATGCATGGAGCAGTGCACCATTGGTAGCTATTCCACAGTGCAACTAGCTTCAGGGCGCTTTGGAAAGGGCTTGCAATGTCTTATGGGACCAAAACATTGTCACAGGAGGAAATGGAAACATGGCTTCAATCTCCCATGGTGCAGCTTCCTCCCTCCCCTGATATCAACAGCAAACCACCCCTGCTTTTTTGCATCTTTTTTCAAAAGCCTGGCTTAGCTGCGCACATGCCATAGCCTGGGGCCCATTCAGCACTCTTGTTGTGAGCATCACAAATACCTCATGCCTTACCCTACAGTATTCCCAGAGCAGAGACAGGAACCACCGTGCAGAACTCCGCAATGTCATTCAAGCAGCCCTGCTGCCAGCCAGAGAAGGAAACAATTGCTGGTTGCTGCTGGCAGTCACACAGCAGCTGAACATGGTGGAACTGGATCCCGAGAAACAAGCACTGATGGGTGGGACTGCATCATGATGCAGCTATGGGATGAGGAGCCGTGACTGCAGAAGGCCACTTTCCAGGAACTTTGTGCAGAGCTTTCCCCAGCTCTTAAGCACAGCAACATTAAAATGAGACCTGCTCTGACAGTGAAGAAGTGAGCAGCGATCGCTCCGTACCGCACGAGAGAACTCCCCCTTTCCTTAACACTACCTGTAATAGTCACCCTGGGCTTGCAGATTCTGAGGTCAACACGGATTCCTGCCAGCCAAACCACTGGCACGTTAGGGAAATGTGGTTGAGGGACCCAGAAATCACTATGGGTGGTGGATCACATGTTCTATTGTTGAGCACTGGTAATGAAAACTTCCACCCTCTCCCCTAGGTCGCCTTATGTAATATCAGTCTCTGAGAGTAACAGAGGTGGCAAGGGAGCAGATGCTGCAAGTTCCTGGGTACAGACCTGGTCCTTATGTTGCTCTGCTGTGTACTGCAATGATGCCCGAAGAATTAACGCTGGAGGGGCGTGGGAAAGTGTCCTACCATGGTGGAAGAAATAAGGCAGCCCTCCTTAGAAACCTTCTACAAAGGATTAGGATTCCCAGGCTATCCAGGTGCAGGTTTTTCTGAGGGGTTTACCCACTGCACCTCACATTTTCTTCATATTACATATAAACTATAAGAGCATGTAACCCCTCCAGTTTGACTGGAATTCCATGCTCACCAAGAGATGCCTTCCCTGACATCACACTTGGCCACCATGCTGTTCTGCAATAGGCTGCACTGCTCCGGGATTAAAAAATAGCTTCTGATTCTTGGGGAGCATGCATCCCACACATGCCTGTCTCCCATTCTCCTCCTCCTCGTCCAGAACGTCCTCCCTCATGGATGCTAAGGTGGCTCATGTCTCAGACTCCTGGGAGGTATACATGCTGCATGCGGGGGTAGCAGTAGGGTCAGCACTGAGAAGTGCATTCAGTTCATTGTAGAAGTGGCACTGTCTGTAGTCCAGAAACAGAACTACTTTTCACCTCCCTTGTCTTCTGGTATGCCTGCCAAAGAGCTTTCAGTGCCACGTGTCCCTGGTATAGCCCTTCTTCCCCATGTCTGGCGTGATCTTTTCATGGACGTCTACGTTTCTACAGCTGGACCAGAGCTTTGTCTGCACGGACTCTTCTCTCCACCGACCAGTAAGAACAGCCACCACCTCCTGTGTAGTCCAGGCCGGCACACGTTTGGGGCATTGCTTCTCCATGATCAGCTGGGCTGCCGAGCTCTCCACGATGATCAAACAGAAAATGAGAATTCAAACGTTCCTGGGGCTTTAACAGGGGAGGAGCTGTTTTCCTGTTGTGCAGCAGAGTTGAAAACCATCTCCAGAGTGGTCACAGCACAGCATTGTGGGACACTTCCTGAAGGCCAATTCAGTCAACTTACAAAATGCTGCATTGACACTGCCTCTCCGTCAACCCATCAACATCAAGCTGGCCCTACAGATCAGTGGCATAGTTACGGATGGGCCAGGCCCACCCACTTTGAAAGCAGGCCCACCCAATCAGATTTTTAAGCAAGTCATCTCACTTGCGACACAAGGCTTGTGCCCACCCACGTTGACCACAGGCCCTGCCAAAAATTCAGTTGTGGCTACACCTCCGCTCCAGATATCACGAAGGGAACCATCTCTGGGAACAGTGCAAGTGGTGTGCACACACCTAGCATAGCATGAGCAAGCACTCAAAGAACAAGATGTTTGTACTAGCTGTCAAGGCTCTGCACCCACTTTGCCCAGGCCTGTATCTTTGCCTTGTCTCCTATTACATGCCTTCCTTTGGTCAGCTGCCACCACCTTCTTCACGTCCCCTATACCCTGAAACCCCTCCTACCTAGTTTTCTTCCCTCCTGCCCTCAGTCAAGTCTCACTGTATCAGATAGCCCAGGAATGAACTAACCAAAGGAATAAAAGGAAGAGCCTGAATGAGTAGCTGCATGGTCTTATCCCTGTAAACCTTATCCTCTCTTACCTTGTCCCCTTCCCACCATTTGTTATCCTGACTTGCTGCATCGCAACTAAAATTAGACTAAGCTCTGAGGGGCAGAAACCAAGTGTCTTGTGCTGTGTGACACCTAGCACGCCCGTGGGTGCTGCCAATAGAACACACAGGGAAGGAAAGTGGACTTAGCTTGGGGGAAATGGGGTAGGAGGGGGAGACAGGAAGCGTTTGGCCACTGAAAGGGAAGAGATGGGTCACGGTGCTTATCAGTTTGGGAGTGGGGCTGTCTAAGAGTTTGGACAATATTAGCAAACGGAGAGGGGGAGCACCTATTTTATGGGCACCTCCCACCTACCCCAAATTTAAGAGCCTTCCAACTCTCCAGCCAACCAAGACTTCCTGTTCTACTGCAGTGTCCCTCCTCCCCCGCAATCCCTAAAAGTGTAAGTTGGAACTCAGCTGAATCCGAGCTAGACCCCAGCATGGAGCTTTCCTGGTCAAATATCTGATGTTCTGTCATGAGGTGGAGTCTGTAGTGATCCAAACCCTCCCCTAAAAACTTAGAAAGAAAGATGACATTAGCTGCCATGACAGATGCCTTCTGGTTCATGGGCGTAGGCAGGGCTCACATACAAAGGCCTGCAGCTGCTTTGCCGAAACAGCTTGTTTTTCAAGTCATTGAGCCAGACGCGTATCTCGCGCATGCCCCCAAGTTGGCCACAACAGGAAAAGTCCCGCATTCAAAGGATCACATTTGTGTTAGAAATGTCTGAAGCGTATCTCAAAAACAGCTTTCGTTTCAATTCTTGAGCCTTCCCTTACATTGCTCTACTGGGCATGAAATGATTCCCGGGCCAGCTCCGTAGAGAATTCCCCTACTGAATCTAAAACAGGTTTAACAAGTTCAACAGCCACTGCTTGAGAGAACATAGGATTTCACATACCCAGCCTCTTTAAGCAGCATTGGCAAGATTGGTGGATCCCAAAATCTCATCTCCGATCCTTTCACAGCAGCCCGTGCATTTTCTGCTCCCCCTTCCTCCCACCAGACAAAATGATTCAGTATGTTTTTCCTCCCATCCTCCTCGGATATAAAATCAGTTGCCGCATTCCAGCATTCGCGCTCATCTTAGCTACGTGCAATGTAAGAATCATAATTGTACTAAGAAAATGGAGCCATTTCAGGCTTCCCATGGGCCTTATAGGACAGGTAGGAATATTTTTGTAAGTTATGGAAAAAGGTGTCCCTTTTTTTGAACCAGCCATTCTCTACTATATACCTATTGAGCATGATTTCCTCAATTCTCTTATACTTTTGGAGGCCATTATAACTGGCACAATTAAGAGCCATGGCAGGGCCTCAGCAGTTTCACAACTTCAGGTAGATTGTTGGCCTATGATTGTCTTGCTTGCTTATTATTGGCCTCAAGAAGGGGCAGAGAGTGGCTTAAAAAAAAGAAGGCAACTCGGAAATGGCCCAGAGGAAGTGTAGATCAGTGATTCTGGGACCTGCAGCCTGACAAAAACATAGTTACTTACCAGTGTGACAGGGTCAGGCCAGATGGCTACGTAAGGGTGCTACTATTTGGAATCCGGGGGTAGGTGGGTGGGCGCAAGCCCACCCACCGCTAAAAGCTCCCCCCCCAGCCTAGGGGTGGAGCCACTGGACCCGGGTCCAACTAATGACGTGGGACAACGAATGAGAAAACCAGGAAGGGGCGTGAGGGTTACAGGTTTAAAAGGAGAGAGCCAGAGGGGGACACCGAGCAGAGAACCCCGGACAGCGCCCACTGCTCCTCGAAGGTGTCCAGGGAGCCAGCGGACGCCGCCCAGAGGAACTCTGCCCGGAGACGTGAGTTGACCAGGGAACGGAAATAGGTCCCACAGTAGCAGGGAGCCCCCCCTGCCAACCTCCTCTCCCTGGTCTTATAGATGGTTAGTTTGCCCAGGGCTAGGAGGAGGTTGACGAGGAGGTCCCGCGACTTCGTGGGGCCACGGATGGGGTGTGCGTGGATGAACAGGTGCGGGGAGAAGTGCAGCCAGAACCTCAGCAAGAGGTTCTGAAGGAGCCAGAAGAGGGGCTGCAACCTGGCGCACTCCAGGTACACGTGCGCCAGGGTCTCCCTCACGCCTCAGAAGGGGCAGGTGTCGGGGTGGGAGGTGAACCGCGCCAAGTACACGCCCGTGCTCACGGCTCCGTGAAGGAGCCGCCAACTGATGTCCCCGGCGGGCCGCGGGGTCAAGGTGGAATACAGGCTGGCCCACCGGGGATCCTCGCCCTCCAGGGATGGTAGGAGGTCCCGCCACTTGGTGTCTGGGCAGGACGCGAGGGCGAGGAAGTGAAGGGTGTGGAGCATGAGCGTGTACAGGTGTTCCCTAGGCGCGGTCTGGAAGAGGGCCGGCTGCAGGTCAAGCAGCCGGCTTGGGGCATAAGGATAGGGGGGCCGAGGGGGTTCGCGGGGCCGAGGCCCGATGGTAAGCACCGGAGGGCTCGGGCTGAGGGGGGGGCGGGGAGAACCCTCCTGCAGGACCCGCTCGAGGTACGTCAAAGCCATGGGGGGCAAGGCTGCCTTCACCTCCTGGAGTACGCGTCGGGGGGTTCGAGGGGTGGAGAGCCCCATATGCCGAGCCAGCGCATGGGGGTCCACCCAGGCCCCCCGGGCATAGTCCAGGAGGTCTCTGACCCTGGTGACTCCTGCCAGGACCAACCGCCGTTGCACCGAGGGGGCCTCCGCCACCTGCACACGCAGCTGGGGGTTGTGTAGCAGGGGCTCCGCGAGGAGATCCTCCCCCTCGGTGACCGCAAGGGGTCTGGAGGCCGAGAGGAGCCTCCAGGTCCGGAGGAGGTCCTGGTAGAAGACCGGCAGCTCGGAGAGGTCTCGCGGAAGACCTCTCGGGTGGAGAAAAAAGAGCTGCCGGTCGTATCGGAGCCCTCGGAAGCGGCGGAGGAAGACACACGCCAAGTGGCTCCACGCCGGACTACCTGCACCATAGAGGAGTCTCTGCAGGGCCTGGAGGCGGAAGGTGTGGACCTGGCTGCGGATGCAGCACAGGCCCTGCCCGCCCTCCTCCAGGGGGAGACTCAGAATCCCTGCAGAGACCCAGTGCAGTCCTGGCCAAAAGAACTCCAGAACTGTCTTCTGGAGGTAGGCCAGGAAACTCGGGGTTGGGACCAGGGTGTTGAGCCGGTGCCAGAGCATGGACAGGACGAGCTGGTTGATCACCAGTGCCCTCCCCCGGAGGGATAGGCACCGGAGCAGTCCTGTCCATCTCCGCAGCCGCTCAGACACCCTGCCCTCCAAATCCTGCCAGTTCTCCGCCGGGGAGGGATGGGTGGCGGAGAAGTAAACGCCCAGATAGAGCAGCGGACCCGCGCTCCACCGGATGGCTTGAAGCGCGGGTGGGAGGGAGCTCGCCTGCCACCCGGCCCCTACCGTCAGGGCAGAGCTCTTGGCCCAGTTGACCCGGGCGGAGGAGGCTGCCGAGTAGACGGCCAGGCAGTCCTCCAGCCGCGCCAGGTCGCCCGGGTCCTGGACCACGAGGAGCACGTCATCGGCGTACGCTGACAGCACCAGCCTCAGCTCTGGCTCACGGAGCACCAAGCCCATCAACCTCCGGCGGAGGAGGCGGAGAAAGGGCTCAATGGCCAGAGTGTACAGCTGGCCGGACAGCGGACAGCCTTGGCGTACTCCACGCCCGAAGCTGACCGGATCGGTCAGGGTCCAGTTGAGCTTGACCAAGCACTCTGCGGAGGCGTACAGCACCCGGAGAAATCCCACAAAACGGGGTCCGAAGCCGAACGCCTGCAGGGTGCCCAGGAGATACCCGTGGTCCATCCGGTCGAACGCCTTCTCCTGGTCCAGGGACAGGAGGGCGAACGACAGACCATCCCTACACGCGAGTTCTAAGAGGTCCCGGACCAGATACAGATTATTGAAGATGGAACGGCCCGGGACGGTGTAGGTCTGGTCGGGGTGGACCACGTCCTGCAGCACGGACTTCAGCCGCAGCGAGACGGCCCTAGCCACTATTTTGTAGTCTGTGCCGAGGAGCGAGAGGGGACGCCAGTTTCAGAGGTCGCGGAGGTCCCCCTTCTTCGGCAGGAGAGCGAGCACTGCCCGCCTGCACAACAGGGGGAGCACTCCGCTAACCTCGGACTCGGCCCAGACGGTGACGAGGTCCGGGCCGAGGACGTCCCAAAACACGCAGTAGAACTCCGCAGTCAGCCCGTCCATGCCCGGGGATTTATTGGTGGGCATGAGGCGGAGGGCTTCCGAGAACTCGGCCAGAGTGAGAGGTTTCTCCAGCCGGTCCCGGTCGCCCGTGCTGACCGCGGGAAGTTCGTTCCAGAGCACCCTGCAGGTGGCGACATCGGTCGGCTCCGGGGAGAAAAGGTCTGCGTAGAAGGCCCTGGCCCTTCCACGCATCTCCTCCGGGTCCGTGAGGGGGGTGCCGTCAGCAGCCAGGAAGCAGATGACATGCTTCCGGGCCCCCCTCTTTTTCTCCAGGGCGTAGAAGAAGCGGGAGCCGTGATCCATCTCCCGAAGGAGACAGATGCGGGACCGGACAAAGGCACCTCGGGCTCGAAGGTCCTCGAGGGCTCTAAGCTCCTCCCGCTTCTCCCGGCACGCTCCGCAGAGGGACGGATCATCGGGGCTGGTGGCCAGTCGCCTCTCCAGCTCCAAGACCTCCCGCTCCAACTGCTCTATCCCCACATCCCGCCGCCGGCTGGCCCCCCGAGTGTAGTCACGGCAGAAGAGCCGGGCGCGCACCTTCCCCACGTCCCACCATCGCCGCGCCGAGGGAAAGGCGCCCCTCTGCCCCCGCCAGGCCAGCCAGAACTCCCGGAAGGACGCCACGAAGCCCACGTCTTCCAGCAGGCTGTTGTTAAAATGCCAGTAGGCCGGCCCCGGCCTCTCCGCAGTGAGAGAGGCTGTCACGGTCACAATGTGGTGATCCGAGAACGGGGCCGGCCGGACGCTGGAGGAGTGGGCCCGTGCAAGGTGGTGCCTAGAAATGTAAATATGGTCCAACCGGGAGTGGCGCGACCGGTCTTCCCCCACCCGGACAAAAGTGAAGGTGACGTCGTCGTCCGGGTGGTGGTCACGCCAGACGTCCACCAGGGAGTGATGGTCGACGATCTCCCTGAGGACGTCCCTGGCGGCCGGGCACGGCTCGGTCCCTGTGCGGTCCCGCTCTTCGAGGGTGGTGTTAAAATCCCCGCCCAGGACCAGGCATTCTTGCGGATCCAGTGTGCCGAGGAAGGCAGCCGCCTGCTGGAAGAACCGCACCCGCTCCAGGCCCGCGGTCGGGGCGTAGACGTTGACGAGATTCAACGCCAGCCCCTCCACGCAGACCCGGAGGTGCAGCAGGCGGCCCAGCACGACCTCGGCAATCCCCAGCACCTCGGGCTGCAGGTCAGGGGAGAACAGGGTGGCCACTCCGCCCACGCGGGCGGAGAGATGACTAAAGTGCACCCCGTCTCCCCACTCCAGCCACCAGCTGGCCTCGGCGGCCGGGTCCGTGTGGGTCTCCTGCAGGAACGCTACAGAGTACCCCCCCTCCCGAAGGAAGGAGAGCACCTGGTTCCTGCGGAGACCCGTCCTGCAGCCCCTCGTGTTTAATGTACAGATAGTGAAAGGCATTACGAGGAGGGCTGGGATGGATCCTGGTGGGCAGGAGCGCTAGCGGTCCTCGTCGGGCTCCGCAGCAGCCCGTGGCCGGTGCCATGGATTTTAAGGGCATCACGAAAGCTGCGGGCCCGTTGGTAGGCCGCCGCGCCCTGCCGCCCGGCCCCTTTCCTCTCCTTCATAATGGCCCTCACGGCCCGGAGGACGCGGTGGAAGTCCCCCCAGCGCTGCAGAGCGAGCTGCACCCGGTTCCGGGCACCACGCGTGTCCCGGAGAAAGGTGCGCAGCTCCTCACGCAGCGCCACGGAGGGGTCGTCCTCCGGCTCGGCCCCCGCAGCGGCCCCCTGGTCCATTGGGGCGGGGGCTGGGGGGGATGGCAGCGGCAGAGGGAAGACAGCAGCCCCGAGTGGGCTGGGAGTGCTGAAATCAAAAGCCGCCTCCTGGGAGCTCTTTAGGGGGAAAGAGACAACCCCAGGGGCGGCAGATGTATAGGCAGAGGGGTGGGGGGGAGAAGGTGCGGGAACGGAAGGGGCGAGGTCAGGGGGGGGTTGAGAGCGGGGAGGGGATCAGGAATTGGGGTAAGGGAGGGGTCGGGGGAAGGAGGAGGAAGGGGGTTAGGGTCAGACTTGGGGGTGGGGTCCTCAACCAAGACGGCCGGGTTGGTGGGGTGTGCAGCCTCTTGGCTGGGGCTGGGAGCTGAGGGGGTGGGTGTGGGTCGGATGTCCTCCGGGGGGCCAGCCTCTAGGGTCACGGCACCCCCGGTGTCAGGACCCAGTGAGGGGGCAGCTGGGCAGGCTTCAGGGAGGAGGGAGGCCAGCTGGCCCAAAACAAGGGGCGGGGCGTCCGGTGGCCCGGGGCTCGGCCTTCCGGGGCCTGCTAGCTCCTCAGGGGCTATGGTGATGGGCCCCACCTCCTCAGCATGGAGGGTAGAGAGGTTGAGGGGGGCCTCGGTGGTGGGGGCAGGGGAGGCAACTGAGGACAGGAGGGAGGGGGAGAGGAAAAGGAGTTCGGGGACGTCCTGCCCTAGGCCCCCCATACAGGGGGCGGGGTCCTCCTCCCCCGGGCAGGCCGGGGTCAACCCCAGGGAGTCTATCTCCTCCATTAAGGAGGAGAAGGAGGCCCCCCCTGCCACCCCGAGGGCCTCTCCGGCACCAGCAGGGGGTTTAGGTGGCATTGCGGCTGGGGGGGCTCCGGGCGAGGACTCTTCTAGTGGGGACTCCAGAGGGGTGATGGTATTGCCCACGTCTGCCACCACGACTTCCTCGGTCGGGGCCACCCGTTGGGCTCCGGCAGGGGGCGCGGCGGCAGGCCTAGCCTCAGGAGCCCCCCTCCGCTTGGCCTTGCAGGGGCTCTCGCTCCCCTTGGTCATTGGCGGGAGGGGGGGCTGGGCTCCGGCCTTGCGCTTCCGGCGCCGACCCTGCACGAGCACCCAACCCTCCAAGGTGGAGTGTCGGGCAGCGGGGGCAGAGGCAGGGGGCAAGAGGCCAGGAGTCAGGGTGTGGGGAAGTGGAGGTGGGGCAGCAAGGGAAGGAGACGCCTCCCCCCGGGGCATGTCCCCTCCGGTGCCCAACCCTGCCGGCCCTGGCTCCCACCCCTCCACAGGCCCCGCTGGACTGCTCCGGGCGTCAGTTGTTAAGGGCAAGGACGGGGCTTCAGGGTGGGAGGGAGGGGCAGGAGTGTCTATGGGGGGGGTCCCGGCCCCAGGCACACCCACCATCTTGGGAAGGGGTGGGAACGGTTCGTTGGGGGAGGGGGGTAAAGGAAAGGGAAGGAGAGTATGGGGGGAGGGGAGTGGAAAAGGGAGGGGAAGGGGAAGGAGGGGGAAGGGGGGTGACCGCTCCTCCCCGCTAGGCTGGAAGCAGGGGAGGAGGGCACCAGCAGAGGGGAAAAGACAGGGGGGCCAAGCCAGGCAGGGGCGCAGGGGGTAATGCACTCACCAGCCCAGATGGAATGTCGGTGGCTCCTCCGGCTGCACTGGGGGGGGGCTGGGGTGAGATGAACTCAGGAGGGGGGGGTGCAGTGTATGAAGGGGGGGTCAACAAAACTAGGGGGAGTCAATTAAGAGGGGGCCATGGGTGCTGCCGGAGCACGTGGGGGCTACAGCAGTGGGGGAGGAGAAGGGGAGGGTCAGGGTCCCCCAAATGTGGGGGCCAGGGGAGGAGCAGGGGAAAAGAAGGGGCAGGGTGCCCCCAAACACAGGGGGCTGAGTAGGGGGCAGCAGCAGGGGGAAGGGGGCTCACAGCAGCAAAGGGGGCAGAGGCAGCCAGCCAAAGTAAAAGTAAAAGGAAAGGGAAGGGGCCCAGCTGGTGCTGGCCCTGGAAGCAACTGCAGGGGGAAGGTGGAAAAAGTGGCTGGGGGGGGGTGGTGGTGGGAAAGATGGAAAAGCCACACACACTCACCCCTCCCTCCCTGCTGGGAGGGAGGCTCCCCAGCAAAGCCCTGAAGCAGGAGCAGCAAGCAGCAGGGTCCCCCAAAAAAGAAAAGCAGCTGCAAAAGGAAAAAGAAGGGGGGCTAGGGCCAGACCAGGGGGGGCTAAGCAAGGGGGCTAAGAAGGCATGTATACTAGCCCCAGGCTCAGCAAAGCCTTATTCCCTGGGTGATTCAGCTGGGGCTGATTAGGCAATTAGGCCACCTGGGGCTGCTTAACTAATTAGGCCACCTGGGGCTGATCAGGCAATTAGGATGCCTGGGGCCAATCAAGGAGCCCCGCCCCCAAACACTTAAAAAGCCTTCAGTTCAGGCAGGCAGCTGTGGAGTAAGGAGTCTGGAGTAAGGTGGTGTGGAGTTTGGAGAGTAGAGTTTGGAGTTTACAGATTGGAGTTTGCAGTTTGAAAACCTGCAGATTGGAGTTGGCAGTTTGGAGTTGGCAGTCTGCAGTTTGCAGCCTGCAATCTGCAGAAGCTTGGAGTTCCCACAGTTGCTGCCACAACACTGGAGGCAGAGGACCCAGCTGGGGAAGAAGGTAGCAGAACTCAGGGGCAGAGCAGGCCCCGTCTCCTCCCCACCCCTCCAGCTCACCTTCCCCCAGCTGCACCACCGGCCGGGCCGGAAGAGCGCAGGACCCATGGGTGCGGAGTACATCTACCTTTCCCCCCCCCCTACCCTGTTACACTGGTGTCAGAAGTGGGATCGGCATGCGCAGCAGTTAAAAGGGGGAAGGGCAAGGCAAGGCAAGACAAGAAAGGAGGGGGGGCCTTCCCTTTTCTCCACC